>PVKV010029379.1:0-23697 GCA_004027835.1 Alouatta palliata | reverse complement strand
GCACTTTGGGAGGCCGAGGCGGGTGGATCACGAGGTCAAGAGATCGAGACCATCCTGGTCAACATGGTGAAACCCCGTCTCTACTAAAAATACAAAAATTAGCTGGGCGTGGTGGCACGTGTCTGTAGTCCCAGCTACTCGGGAGGCTGAGGCAGGAGAATTGCTTGAACCCAGGAGGCGGAGGTTGCGGTGAGCCGAGGTCGTGCCATTGCACTCCAGCCTGGGTAACAAGAGCGAAACTCCGTCTCAAAAAAAAAAAAAAAAAAAAGACCCGGTCTCAAAAAAAAAAAAAAAAAGGTGACAGTAAAATATATGTGATAACAATAATACAAAAGGCATCAGAAGACTAATGACATTACACACTTTCAAGGCTAAGCATGGTGGCTCACCCTGGCACATGGAGGCCAACGCAGAAAGATTGCCTGCCTAGGAATTTGAGACCAGCCTGGGCAAATAGTGAGATCCTGTCTCTACAAAGAAAAAAATAAATAAATAAAAAATGTTAAAACTTAGCCCTCGGGCTGGGCGCTGTGGCTCATGCCTGTAATCCCAGCACTTTGGAAGGCCGAGACGGGTGGATCACCTAAGCTCAGGAGTTCGAGACCAGCCTCACCAACATGGTGAAACCCTGTCTCTGTTAAAAATACAAAAATTAGCCAGGCATGGTGGCGGGCGCCTGTAATCCCAGCTACTTGGAAGGCTGAGCAGGGGAACTGCTTGAACCTGGGAGGTAGAGGTTACAGTGAGCCAAGATCACACCACTACACACCAGCCCGGGCAACAGAGCAAGACTTTGTCTTAAAACAAAACAAAACAACTTAGCCTCACATGGTGGTGTATACCTGTAGTCCTAGCTATTTGGGAGGCTGAGGTGGGAGGATCACTTGAGCCCAGGAGTTTGAGGGTGCAGCGAGCTATGATCATACCACCCCAGCCTGGGCAACACAGCAGACCCCATCTCTAAAAAATAAATAAGTAAATAACACTTTTAAGATTCTGCATTTTTCAAGATGCAGTAAAATGTACTAATTTGAGGTTTACTGCAAAACATCAAGAAAGCATATTGTCTAGGGTATCTACTAAAAAAGAATTTAAAAAATATAACTAAAAACAGAGGGCTGGGCACAGTGGATCACGCCTATAATTCTAGCACTTTGGGAGGCTGAGGTGGGTGGATTGCCTGAGCTCAGGAGTTCGAGACCAGCCTGGGCAACAGGGTGAAACCTTGTCTCTACTAAAATACAAAAAAAATTAGCTGGACATAGCAGTGTGCGCCTGTAGTCGCAGCTACTTGGGAGGCTGAGGCAGAAGAACCCGGGAGGTGGAGGTTGCAGTGAGCCGAGATCGCCCACTGCACTCCAGTCAGGGAGACAGAGTGGGACTCCGTCTCTTAAAAAAAGAAAGAAAGAAAGAAAAAAAGCTAACGGGGGCAGAAATGAAATAATATACAATAATTCATCCAAAAGATAAGAGAGAAGAAGTAAAGAAACAAAGACAGGTGGGAAAAGTAGAAAAGATTTGGCAAGGCTGGGTGTGGTGGCTCACGCCTATAATCCTAGTACTTTGAGAGGCTGAGGTGGGACGATTCCTTGAGGCCAGGAGGGCAAGATCACCCTGGGAAACATAGTCAGACACCATCTCTAAAAAAAAAGAAAAAAAGAAAAAAAAGAAAAGATTTAGCAAGGTGGTAGACTTAACCACAACTATAACAGTAATTCATTAAATGCAGCTAGACTAAACACTCCAACTAAAAGACAAAGATCAATCGAGGGAGTGGGTCCCTGGGACTGCATGTGTAAAATTGAAACCCTTTGTGAACTGAGACCTGGGCTCAATTGCCTTCAGGGTGTCCTATGATGACTTCGTTTCCCCCAACACAATAGGTGCCCTTGCTGTGTCTCAGAACTTGCATTTCCCACTGGACAGAAAGCTCTGTACATGTCTTCGCTCTGTTGTCCTGGTGACTCCGTTTTACCATCTTATGCTCCAAAATTCAGCTCCTCTGCGAATCCTTTGACTTTCTCTTGATGACACACATACACCTCTCTGAAATGATTCATCTTTCTGCATGCTTTTCTTATTGTTATTTGAGATTTGTTGTGCTGCTTCCCACTGGCCTGAGGACTCATGGAAGGAATTATATAAATTCTTGTCTGTAACCTCAGCACCTAGCAGTGGGCCTGGCAGGCAGTGGATGCTGAATGAATGGATGGATAGATGCAAAGCCTTTATCAAAAGGAAAGTGTTTAAAAGAAAACCAAGGGCGGGAGCCCGAAGACAGAAAGTGTTTTGGGAAATCTCTCCCATGTGGTAACGACATCTTTAGGCACTTAATGCACCTTCAGCCCTGCACTTCTCCGAATTCTGGGTAGCAGTCCTCTGTAAGGCCCAGCTCTTTCTCTCACTTGGGACAGCCTCAGTTCTTTCTGTGAAATCCCTCCTACCTTCAAGCTCAGTTCAACAGCAATCGTCATCTCTGGCACCTTACCTATTTTCTCATTGGAGCCTGACCTCCACCCCATTAGGTAGATATTATTACTTCATTTTTCACAGACAAGGAAAAGAGGCCCAGAAATTATTTCATTGATGAGGAAATTGAGGCCAGAAAAGGACTTGGTCAAAGTCACACAGTGATGGGGACATAGCTGCAGCTTCTACTCAGTGCTGTGAACACCCTCAGTTGTGACAAGGATGCTGCTTTGACTTTTAGGGTTGCTATGTGAGAAGCAACAACTCAAAAAGGAAAACAGTTTTTCTGTCTCCTTCCTTCCTCTCAGTATCTAAAAATCACGAATAGCTCTTCAGAAGCTGTGAGTGGCCTCTTGCAAAAAAGAGGCATAGGTTTTGGGTGGAGGCTGTGATAAGACTGCCATTTGGATGAAGAATCCATGTTGCAATCTTCTCTCTCACTGAGGTTGTACAGACAGCCTCTCAGAGGCATCATCCAACTGGGAGCAAAGAAATCCCTATGACTTCAAGGTACTTCCCCAAAGTCTCTCAAAACTTACTGAGCACATACCCTGGGGTTGGACGACACAGGTCTTAGTGCTGATACTTACCATTCCCAAGCCCATGGCAGACATCAAGAATGGATCACAGGATTCCTTCCCATCAAGCCAGAAAAACAGCCCATCTCAATGCAGCAATCCAGACAGATGCAATCAATTGACTGGAGTTGATGGACTTCATCAAAGCTATTTCACATTTCATCCTACTGTATGTGACGCCCACCGACAGGGAATACTGAGGTGAAAAAAAAAATTTATCTGCTCTCAAGTCTGGAAGCAGGACATGGGTAGGGGTTAAGAGGAGACAAACCCGGGAACACATATTTATAACCAGGTTAAATTTAAAACCAAGGTTAAATGTATGAACCCAGTATTGTGGAAGTACATATTAACCAATGACTAATAATTCTGCCTAGAAGTGAGACACAGGGGTGGGTTTTGAAGGATGAAAAGGAGTGGATAGGCCACGCAAAGTGGGAAGGGTATTCCTGGCAAAGAGAATAAAATATACTAAGGCTTAGGATAACAGAAAGCACTAGAACAGGTGTAAGGAGGAGAGAAAACTTATACCCAGAGTGAAAAAAACCATTTCGCTTCATTCCTCTAAGCTGTAGTTACATCCTCTGTAAAAACAGTAATACCTGGCCGGGCGTAGCAGCTCAGGCCTATAATCCCAGCATTTTGGGAGGCTGAGGGGGGTGGATCATGTGAGGTCGGGAGTTCAAGACCAGCCTGACCAACATGGTGAAACCCCGTCTCTACTAAAAAATACAAAATTCGCTGGGCGTCATGGCACATGCCTGTAATCCCAGCTACTTGGGAGGTTGAGGCAGGAGAATCACTTGAACCCAGAAGGCAGAGGTTGCAGTGAGCCGAGATTACACCATTGCATTCCAGCCTGGGCAACAAGAGTGAAACTCCGTCTTAAAAAAAAAATAGTAGGCTGCGCATGGTGGCTCACGCCTGTAATCCAAGCACTTTGGAGGCCAAGGCGGGTGGATCACCTGAGGTCGGGAGTTCAAGAGCAGCCTGACCAACATGGTGAAACCCCGTCTATAAAAAAAAAATAAAAAATAAAAAATAAAAAAAAATAGTAATACCTGTCTCACAAGGTTGTAGTCAGGATTCAGTAAGATGAGCGGGGTGCGGTGGCTCACGCCTGTAATCTCAGCTCTTTGTGAGGCTGAGGCGGGCCGATCACCTGAGGTCAGGAGTTCGAGACCAGCCTGACCAATACGGTGAAACCCTATCTTTAAAAAAAAGGAAAATAAAGATTAAAAAAAAAAAAAAAAAGCTGATGTATGTGATGCCCTTAGCACGGTGCTGCCTGGTTCAGTAACAGTCAGCTCCTATTGATGTGTCCAGAACACCACGGAGCATGAAGCTGGTATTTGCAATTGAGCCAGAATACATTTGTTCTTTTTTTTCTTTTTGCTTTTTTTTGCTTTTATTTGCCTGTTTTTCTTTGCATTAGCAGAGCCAGAATACATTTGAAGGAAAGGAGTATCATCAGATTTTAAAAATCTTTACATTTTCCATGATTAAAACATAGGTGTATATCTGTTTATATCAGAAAGGCTGAAAACATTTGAAACAGAAGAAAATCTTACCTAATCCTACCACGCGGAGAGGACTTCTGTTAATATATTGGTGCCATGGTTTCCAGTGCAATTCTTTTCTATGCCTATGACCAAGTTCTCTGCTTTTTCTACATATAAATTATTATGTAAGCAGTTTTCTATATTATTATACTCTCTTTGAACATATCACTTTAATGACTCATATTCACAGAGTGGATAGACTATAATTTGCTCAGCGATTTCGCCACTGTTGGACACGTAGGCTGTTTATCTTTATTTTTTTTTAAACTCTTGTCGACAATGTTACGGAGAATATCTCAGCACCTAAGGCTTTTTTTCTGTACTTAAGAGTATTTCCTTTGGATGGAGACCCAAATGTGGAATTAGAGACTTTACGGGTCTTGATTAAAGGCTACCAAATTTGTTTCCTGAAAGGGTGTATTTTCACACCTTCAGCAGGGTTTGTTTCACTGTAGCCTTACCAGATATTCTCATTTTAAACAAAATCATTGCTAATGTGTTGGCTGCAAAGAACAAGATGAAAGGCACAGTGTTTCTCTCGCTATTCGGAAGCTGGAGAAGCGTTCGCTTGTGTGTCTCGCATGCAGGTTCTGCATTACAACCTCTCAGTGCTTGATTTTTATCTGACTGTTTACTGAGGGAGGGATCTTCAGGTTATTATCGAATATAGTTAAAATAGCAACCGTTATCATATTTTAAAAGGAAGATTTTGTCCTACTTCGTTAGTCATTTGCCTTTAAATTAAGGCTTTATATTCTATGGAAATAAGTCTGCAGATCTTTTCCTGATTGCTCCTTCTTTCCTCTAGAAATTTGACAGGCAGGACCTTTTAGCTCTCTCTGGGTAAGTCACCTTTCCCTCTGGACGTCAGTTTCCCTGTCATTCAAACGGTTGGATAGGTGGAGATGTGATTTCTTAGCTTCCTTCTAGGTGTAGATTCTTGGGCGCTGGACTCCACAGTGCAGCTCAACATGGGCAACCCTCTCTACGTGCTCTGGGGCTCCAGCTGTGCAATCTCCTCTCCTTGAGACTGAGAGGAGTTCATTGAACCATTGTCTTTTGAGCATCTACCACATGCCAGGTACTATTCTAGGTGCTGGGGATATGGTGGTGATGAAAACAAAGTCCCTGCCATCATGACCTCTAGTAAAGGGAGATGGAAATAGAGCAACCAGAAAGTCATAATTCAGATGGAGGTAAATACTATGGGAAAAAATGAAACAGGGTAAAGGACTAGGGAGTGCCAGGGAGGTGGGAAGTTACTTATATAGGAGGGTCAGGTGACATTTTAGCAGAGACTTGAAGGAATCGAGGGAGCCGGCCAGGTGGATATCTAGGAGAAGCACATTCTAGGTAGAAGGAACAGCAAGTATAAAGGCCCTGAGGCAGGAGACCAGCCTGGCTTGAGCACAGGGGAGAGGGACAGAGAAGAGGCAGGTGGCCTTAGAGCCCTCATAAGGACTTGGCTCTCACTGAGGAAAATGGAAAGTACAGGATGGTTTTGAGCAGGCCGGTGATCTGATTGCAGCTGTTTTCAAGGACTTAGAAAGGCCTCTACCCTATGGGTACTGGAGGCTCTGGCTCTGGGATGAACCACACCCTGTCCCATTCTCTGATGAGGGATCTTGTCCTCTCCTAGGCTTAGTTCTTTATCTAGGAGATAATTCCAAGGATTTAGACAAGGACTTACACCTTCCCTTCCCTCCCCTCTCCTCCCTCCCCTCCTTACCCCACCCTCACTGCAGTTGACTTAACTAGGCCAAGCTTTTGTGTAAATGGGAGGGAGAGGTAAGGAGGGGAGGGAGGGGAGGGGAGCCAATCCAGAGATTTGAATGTTTCATGTGGAATTTCCTCTCTAGGGGACTGCAGGTGGGGGGCAGCTTGCAGGGGGAGGTCATTCAGTCCACTAGTTTCTAGCCAGCACCTACATATCCTGAGTCTCAGACTCCTGGCGTAGGGGAGGTGGAGTAGTTAACAAGCTCCAACAAGCCCAGGCACAGTCACAGTGGCCAGAAATGGAGCCATCCATCCTCCCAAGAATCAGGCCTGTCGAGACCTGCCTCCAGAAACCCACTCAGCTCCTCTGTTCTCAGGGAAGGTGGCCTTTTCCGATTCTGCTTCCCCTACCCCCCATACCCAGCACCTGAATTAGCACCCTTTGAGTTCGAAACTATTTTCCATGGTTGAAATTTTATACCAATTAGTAGGATTCCTGGATTGTTTTCCCTCTCCCTCCATTCTAGAAACTAACGGACCTGGTGAGGGCTTTGTCTATTTGCTTTACTGTTGCGGTCCCGGAGTCCCCCAGCACAGTGCCTGGCACATAAGGGGCACTCAGTAAATGAGTTGAATAAATGAAGAATGGGGGAGTAAGGCAGGTAATGCTGTTCCTTTTTACAGGCAATAAAACAGACCCAGACAAAGTCTGGCCTGCTCAGCAGCAGAGCAGGTGACTGCCTTCTGGCCTAATTCCTATAATGGGAGCCACCCAGGAGCATAGGGTCACACCCAAGGGCCTGTCAGGCCCTCTACCACCTTCTCCTCTAAGGGAACTGCTAAGCCAGGCCCTGCCTCACCCCAGAAACAAGATGAGTTTCCCAGGAAAAGATCCTAGGGCAGGAGTGGAGCAAGTGACAGCCATTTTTTTTTTTTTTTTTTTGACAGCCTTTTTAAAAAAAAAAAATTTAATTTAATGTTATTTTATTTTTTGAGACAGGGTCTTGCTCTGTCACCCAGGCTGGAGTGCAGTGGCATGATCTCAGCTCACTGCAACCAACCTCTGCCTCTGGGGTCAATGGATCCACCCACCAGAGTAGCTGGGACTACAGGCACACGCTACCACACCCAGCTAATTTTTATGTATTTTTTGTAGAGACAGGGTTTTGCCATGTTGCTCATGTTAGTCTCGAACTCCTGAGCTCAAGCGATCCACACGCCTCAGCCTCTCAAAGTGCTGGGGTTACAGGTGTAAGACACTACTCCCAGACATGACAGCCTGTTAATAACAATAATAGTACTTTGAATATACCAGACACTGTTTTTCCACAGCTTTTGGAGACATGTTCTGTTAGCAACTCCATTTTACAGATGAATAAACAGAGGCTCAGGGCGGTAAGTGGCATGCCCAAGGTAGTGGCAGAGTCTGTGTTCCAGCCCAGGCAGCTGGGCTCACCCCTACTCTGATCCTCTCCAGCTGCCTCTCAGTGACAGCGCAGAACATCAGCAGCATCAGGAGTCATGTGCTCTTCCAGCTCTGCCTTGAGTACCCAGTGATGACCTCTTTCCTCATCGGTAGATTGCCGGATGGTTAATAGTGGCTAGGCTGTAGGGTTATCGTGAGACCAACGCACAAAAAGGGTTTAATACCCTGCCCAGCATATAGTAAGTGGTCAATAAATGTTAATTATTGATATTCTTGTTATTTGTGGTGTGTCTGGGCCGGGAGGGAGGGCTGCAGGGCGCTGTCTATGCACACTTTACAGGTGAGGTCACCCTGGGGGCCGGGGCTGCGGGGCCCCTCGCCGGCCCACGCCCAGCCAGGAGCACCTCCGGCGAGAGTCCGTTGGCCTCAGGTCCCAGGCCCCTCCCCGCTAGACATTTAAGGAGGGACGCCGGGCGCAGGCGCAGACAGCGCAAGCCCTGCGCTACGCGTCGCTGGTCCCCAGCGGCGAGTCGCGCGCGCGCGCGCGCGCCCCCCCCCCACCCCCGCCTGTCGACAGCCCCGCCGCGCATGCACATGGAGGGGAGCGCGAGCCCCCGGGACAAGCCCCACGCCCGCCCCGCGGCTGCCGTGCTGTGCCGGGGCCCCGTAGAGCCGCTGGTCTTCCTGGCCAACTTTGCCTTGGTCCTGCAGGGCCCGCTCACCACGCAGTACCTGTGGCACCGCTTCAGCGCCGACCTCGGCTACAATGGCACCCGCCACAGGGCGGGCTGCAGCAACGGCAGCTCGGACCCCACCATGCAGGTAGCGGGGCAACGAGAAGCGAGACACGAGGAGGGCCCTGGGCTGGAGCGTGGGGGCAGCGGAGGGGCGGGGCCTGCATAATGGTAGTTGTGGGTAACTGGAGGGAGGGTGCGTTTTGGATGGTGGGCGGGACCAGAGCCAAGGGGCCTGATCCAGAACCTCAGCGTTGGGGGTGAGAAAAGTTGATGTAGTTAAAATCTGGTCCTGTAGGTTGACAAAAGGGGTCGGGGGGAGAAAGGGAATGGGGCCTTGGTCCATGTCCTTACCCCTCTCCACTGGCAGATTTTGGAAAGTTGTGCTAAGATTCTCTGAGGTTTAGGGCTCCAGAGAAAGTCCTCATCCCTGTAGCTCCCAGGATGGCGAGGATTTGGGGGCTGGGCAACCTAGAGTGAGGAACCGCACCCTGGTCATTGTGCCCCTACAGGAAGTGGAGACCCTTACCTCCCACTGGACCCTCTACATGAACGTGGGCGGCTTCCTGGTGGGGCTCTTTTCGTCCACCCTGCTGGGAGCCTGGAGCGACTGTGCGGGCCGACGCCCGCTGCTGGTGCTGGCCTCGCTGGGCCTGCTGCTCCAGGCCCTAGTGAACGTCTTTGTGGTGCAGCTGCAGCTCCATGTCGGCTACTTCGTGCTGGGTCGCATCCTTTGTGCCCTCCTCGGCGACTTCAGTGGCCTCCTGGCTGCGAGCTTTGCGTCCGTGGCAGATGTCAGCTCCAGCCACAGTCGCACCTTCCGGATGGCCCTGCTGGAAGCCGGCATCGGGGTGGCTGGGATGCTGGCAAGCCTCCTCGGGGGCCACTGGCTCAGGGCCCAGGGTTATGCCAACCCCTTCTGGCTGGCCCTGGCCTTGCTGATAGCCATGACTCTTTATGCAGCTTTCTGCTTTGGTGAGACCTTAAAAGAGCCGAAGTCCACCCGGCTCTTCACTTTCCGTCATCACCGATCCATTGTCCAGCTCTATGTGACTCCGGCCCCAGAGAAGTCCAGGAAGCATTTAGCCCTGTACTCACTGGCCATCTTCTTGGTGATCACTGTGCACTTTGGGGCCCAGGACATCTTCACACTGTATGAACTGAGCACACCCCTCTGCTGGGACTCCAAACTCATCGGCTACGGTTCTGCAGCTCAACATCTCCCCTACCTCACCAGCCTGCTGGGCCTGAAGCTTCTGCAGCGCTGCCTGGCGGACGCCTGGGTGGCCGAGATTGGCCTGGCCTTCAACATCCTGGGAATGGTGGTCTTTGCCTTTGCCACCATCACGCCTCTCATGTTCACAGGTAAAGTGTGTGGGCTCAGGGACAGTTTGTCCCAGAGGCACTGTGTAAGAATTGGGGCCAGCCACGCACCGCCCCCAAATGTGGTTCATTCCTGTGTTTTTGGAAACATAGTTATGCCCCCCACCTGCATTAGGGGACAGACAACTAAGAAATTCCTCAAAAATGCCATCTTTGGGCCCGGCGCAGTGGCTCACGCCTGTAATCCCAGCACTTTGGGAGGCCGAGGCCAGCAGATCAGGTTGGGAGTTCAAGACCAGCCTGACCAACATGGAGAAACCCCATCTACTACAAAATTAGCCAGGAGTGGTGGTGCATGACTGTAATTCCAGCTACTTGGGAGGCTGAGGCAGGAGAATCACTTGAACCTGGGAGGTGCAGGTTGCAGTGAGCTGAGATTACACTATTACACTCCAGCCTGGGCAACAAGAGTAAAACTCCGTCTCAAAAAAAAAAAAATGTCATCTTTGATACATGGAAAATACAGACCTTCAGTAGCTAAAGTAATTAATCCACAGTTATCAACCCTTAATACTATTAGTAATATAGAGCAAAAGACAAAATGTGGCTGATACACTAATTGCTTTACCCCTTGGCCTCCCACAGCCTATTCATATGTTCCTAAACAAAGTCCATGCGTTAATGCCTTAGTGCTCACTTCTCTGATAAGAATCACAGGACCAGAAATAAAAAAAGAAAAAGAATCACAGGACCTACCTCACATATCCTTGATCAACTTCTTTGGTTTTTAAAAAAATCAGACATCTTGGGCCACAGATACAAAATTTCTGCTTCAGTTCCTCTTCTCCTCTTCCTCCTTCCCCTTTCCCTCCTCACTTCCTCTCCTTCTTTTTTTTGGTGGGAGAGGGTCAACAGGCCAGTAGAGGAGGAAGTTAACTTTTTAAAATTTTTATTTGATTTATTTATTTAGAGACAGGGTCTCACTTTGTCACCCAGGGTAGAGTACAGTGGCACGGTCTTGGTGATCCTCCCACCTCAGCCTCCTGAGTAGCCGGGACCACTAGTGCACATTACCATACCCTGCTGCTAATTTTTGTATTTTCCGTAGAGAGGAGGGCCTCACCATGTTGCCTAGGCCTGACGTCTAACTCCTGAGCTCAAGGATCTGCCTGCCTTACCCTCCCAAAGTGTTGGGATTATAGGTGTGAGCCACCATGCCCGGCTTTAGTTAACTTTTTTTTTTTTTCTAAAGAAACAGATTTATTTTGATAGAGCCCTTACATGTGCTGTGTATAGTCAATAATACAATAATCACAGATTTTTAACTCAACTGCTTGTCTGACAATTAAGCAGAAGGGAGCCCGTACCTTTCCCTCCAGCTGATGGCCCTGGGGGATGCAGAGATGATGAAGATGCTGTCATTGCTCTGGGTGTGGGGGAGGTCTCAGCAGAGTGGGATTTGGGGGGCCTGACACTGGCAGGGGCCCCAGGTGCCTCATCATATACCCTCTTTGGAGGATCCACCGTCCTGTAGGAGTTTGCAGTTTTGCTGAGGAGTCAGCAATCACACAGGGAGAGAAATGATTATGAAGAAGACAGGAAGCCTGTAAGTAACTGAATGCAAAGGGAAAAGGAGCTCACATCTGCTGTGTCCGTATGCCGTGCTCTTCATAGATGTTACCTCTTTACCTCATGTATTGGTTCACTGAGATTGCTGTAATGAAATACCACAAACTTGGGAACTTAACACAACAGAAATATATTCCCTCACAGTTCTGGAGGCCGGAAGTCCAAAGTCAGTACCACTGGCTGAACAGAAGGAGTCAGCAGGCAGCGCTCCCTTGCAAGACACCAGGAGAGAACGTGTTTGTCACTTCTTCCAGCTTCTAGGGGCTGCCGGCATTCCTTGGCTTGGGGCTGCCATCACCAGTCTCTGCCTCTGTGCTCACATTGGCTCTCTTCCTCTTTGTGCCTTCTCCTTCTGTCTGTGCCACATCGCCATCTGCTTTCCTCTGAAAAAGATATGTGTGCTGGGCAGGCACGGTGGCTTCACGCCTGCAATCCCAGCACTTTGGGAGGCCGAGGCGGTTTGGATCACTTGAGGTCAGAAGTTCGAGACCAGCCTGACCAACATAGTGAAACCCCATCTCTACTAAAAATACGAAATTAGCAAAGTGTGGTGGCGCATGCCTGTAATCCCAACTACTCAGGAGGCGGAGGCAGGAGAATCGCTTGAACCCAGGAGGCAGAGGTTGCAGTGTGCTAAGATTATGCCACTGCACTCCAGCCTGGGAGACAGAGCGAGACTCCGAGTCTCAAAAAAAAAAGGTATGTGTGATGGCATTTAGGGCCCAACCTGCTAATCCAGGATAATCCGCTCTCTCAGGAGACTTAACTTCATCACACCTGCATAGACCCATTTTCCAAAGAAGGCAGTATTTACGGATTCCAGGGCTATGAACCTGATGCCTCTGGGCACTGTTATCTAGCCTCCTATGCCTCAGAACCATCCTGTGCTGAAGGTCTTATCTTCCTCTTACAGGGAGTCAGGCTCAGAGAGGTTGAGTATCCAAGACCACACAGATAGTGCGTGATGGCATCAGGTTTTGAACTCAGGGCTGACTCCAAAACCCATGCTTGTTTTCTGTGCCCTGCTATATCCCTACTAAGTGCCAGGTGGGTGGCTGATGGCTGCTGTGACCACAAGAGGTTCAGACAAGAAAGCAATAGGTGGGACTCAGCATTCATTCATGAGAGCTAGCAGGTGGCCAAGCCTAGACAAGGCCCGTCTCCATTTCTCCTTGGCTACTGTCTCTCCACCCTCACCTTCAGGGAAGTTCTTCCTGGGTCTAACCTAAGTCCCACATGGGGCATGGATAGGAGCTGTGCTGTGTCTCCCTTGGACACCCCTCTCCCGGCCCCATTTTCCTGATGAGTGTTTATTTCTCCACAGGATATGGGTTGCTCTTCCTGTCGTTAGTCACCACACCCGTCATCCGGGCCAAACTCTCCAAGCTGGTGAGAGAGACAGAGCAGGGTGAGTATCAGGACCCACCTGTGTCTGGTTCCTCATGCCCAGTGCTGCCTGATGGGCAGCCATGGCTGGGGGAACGGCTTGCCTTCCCACCTCCCACCCTGGAGAAGTAAGTGGCCAAAACAAACACAATTCTGTCAAATTGCCCACAATGGGCAGAGGATTGTGCTGCCCTGGATTTTCAAACCACAGAGCTGGGATCTGCCGTCAGCAGAGCACAGTTATGCTGTTTCTGGATAACCAGAGCAGAGGCTTTGCTCTCTGCAGACCTCAGCTTTTCCGTCTGTAAGATGGGTGTGATGATGCTTAGAGTTCTCTGTTTCACTGGGGTCAGCGTGTACAGGCTCAGAAATGAACAACCTTGTGACGTGGGTTTCATTTTCCACAGTTGACAGACGAAGAAACAGAGGCCCAGGGGGTTACATCGGCTCACCCAGTAAACGGTAGAGCTGGGAGGCAAACCGACGTCTGTTTTTAAAAGCAGCTGGTGTCGGGATCTGGGTTTTAGTCTGAACCCTGTCACGGGGGCCTGTTTCTTCATCTGTGATGTGGATGGTTTACTCCTGATGACATGACAGGCCTCTCTAGATGTGACAGAATTTAATCTCCACTTCTGTTGGGTTGTTGTACATTTTGTAAACTGGGTTCTCCTGGTGTATCTATAAAGAACAGCTTTTCCAGCCTCTGGGTCTTTATGCCCCAGTCTGGAAACATTCATCTTTCTCCATCTGTCCTAGAATGAGGATCTGATGATGACAGAGACCTGGTACCATACAGAGCCCACTGTGGGCTCTGCTGTCCCCAGAATCCATGTGCCTTCATTCATTCACCTAAACTTTTTTCCCAGCACTTTCTCTGTGCCCAGAGATGTCAAGGGGAGCAGGAAAAAAGAACGCCCTTACTAACTAGCTACTTCCAGGGGGCCAGGCCCAGTGATGGATGATTTCCATGTGAACTTAATGTTGCTGACAATCCAGGAAATAGGTATTATCCTTATTTAGCAGGAGGAGGAACAGAACACAAAGGATAAGAAGCTATTCAGTGGCGACACAGCTATGAATGTTGGAACTGAGGAATCAAACCTGCAGTTAGTTCCAAGCAGGAGATAATTTCAAATAGGATAAGCCAGAAAAAAAGCCATTTTCATCAAGCTTTCATCAGACGATAGCACATGTACCTTTTTTTTCCTTTTTAATTTTATATGCTGGGTTCTGTCAGAGCACATGTACTTTTAATGTGGATTTATAGCAGCCATTTATTTAGCAGCCCCTCTGCGCCAGCTACTGTCCATGTATGACCTTATTGAATTCTTGTCACGGTACATGATGGAGCAGGATTTACCAGTGAAGAAGGGCAGACTTAGGTTAAGTGACTTCCCTGGTCACACAGCTGTGGGGTGGCAGTGCCAGAATTTGAACATGGCTCTTTCTGACTCCAGGGTATGGTATTGATTTCTTCACAGGTGCTCTCTTTTCTGCTGTGGCCTGTGTGAACAGCCTGGCCATGCTGATGGCCTCCGGCATCTTCAACTCACTTTACCCAGTCACTCTGAACTTCATGAAGGGGTTCCCCTTCCTCCTGGGAGCTGGCCTCCTGCTCATCCCAGCGGTTCTGATCGGGTAATGCAGGGCCCTGAACCCGTGCTCGTAATGGAGCCCTTTCTTGGAAAAGTTTCCTATTCTCCTCCCACCCAGACATGGCAGCTTCATTCCTGGAATCTTCCCCTCTGGGTGTCTTGTCCCAGGCTGCCCCTCCCCTTGCAGATGGATGCCTAATCCTCCGGGAGCCATTTTCCAAGGGCAAGGTGGAGAGGCAGGTGGAGGAAGGAGCAGGCTAACATTGCTACTTGGCAAGGCTGTGTTCTCTCTCCCAGTTCCCCTATTCCCTCCATTCCCATTTTATAGATGGAACTATGGCAGCAGAACCGTGTTAAAGGGAAGCCCAGAGACCTTTCTCAGCTAGTTGTGACTGGGCCACAGGCTAGCTTGACTGGCTTTTTCCTGTATGATATTAAGAATTGTATTTCATGCCCAGGCTTGGGGGCTCCTGCCTGTAATCTTGACCCTGTGGGAGGCTGAGGCAGGAGCACCACTTGAGCCCAGGAATTCAAGACCAGCCAGGACAACCTAGCAAGACCTTGTCTCTATAAAAAAATTTTTAAATTGCTGGCGTGAGTGACACCCCGTCTCTACTAAAAATATAAAAAATTAGCTGGCGTGGTGGCAGGCGCCTGTAGTCCCAGCTACTCGGGAGGCTGAGGCAGGAGAATCGCTTGAACCCCACTGCACTCCAGCCTGGGCGACAGAGTGAGACTCTGTCTCAAAAAAAAAAAAGAAAAATTTAAAAAATTAGTCAGGCATGGTGGTGTGCATCTGTAGTCCCAGCTACTAAGGAGGCTGAGGCAGGAGGATCACTTGAGCCCAGGAGTTCAAGGGTACAGTGAGCTATGATCATGTCACTGCCCTCCAGCCTGGACACAGAGCAAGACCCTGTCTCTTAAAAAAAAAAAAAAGTTACTTTCCAGAGCCATGACCCTGGACATTGTCCTCCAGCTGTCAGCCTGGGGAAGGAGGAGTTTCAGGAGAGCTACCTGGACCAGCCCACCCAAGTTATCCTGCATCACTTCTCCAGACACGCACTGAGGGTTGCCCATGTGAAATCCAAACCCTCTCTCTGGTTTCTCACAGGACGCTGGAAAAGGCTGGTCCTCACCCTGAGTTCCAGCAGTTTCCCGAGAGCCCCTGATCTGCCTGAACCAGAAGACAGAGGGCAAGAGGAGCAAAGCGAACACCTACCAACTGGAGGTCTCCAGCTGGAAGCTCCACCCACAGCAGCACCACAGCTCCTTTCAAAGGGCAGCGCTCACTTTGGACGACGTGGTCAAGACAGACCAAGGCGCCACCCCATCCACAGCTGAGCCAGCCTCTGACTAGGATCTAGAATCATAACCCAGACAGGCCCACTGCAGGGCAGGTGGCAGGGGAGCTATTTGGGACAGGAATCAGTTCTCCCTTTCTGCCATCCATCACTTACAACCCCTCAGGGCAGAGGAGAGGTCCTGATGGAGGTGACACCTCAGGGACCAGAGACAGCACGAGGGCTAGCATCTCTCCTTCCAGCCCAAACTGCACAGCCCCAACCAGGTTCCCGACGTGTGCAGCAGCCACCAGTCACTCCTTAATGATGAATGTGGTGCCTGGTTAGTGCCAGCCTTGGGAGGGAGGGAGGGAGGTGAGAGGAGCTTGGTGATCTTCGGAGGAAGAGTGCTGCTTTCCCTGTGGTTGGGAAATCAATCCTTGGCTATGGCCTACCCCCTCTCTGGGCTCAAGAGTGCCAATCATTGTAAATCAGTTTCATCAAACTGAAACAAACCTCTTGGTGCCTCGGGCTTTGGGGCCCTCTGTTTTCCTGCTCCATCTGCCTGCCATAGGTCAGACAACTGAAGTTGCTGGGCTAGGCAGGAGCCCCTGAGCTGCGCGGTGGATTGTACCAAGTGGGGCCAGCCAAGGCTTCTGCTGACTTGCTGTGCAACCTTGAGCAAGCCCCACTAGGAGGGGCTAGATCAGTGATGCCCCACATTGTTGAATTGTGGTGATCACATTTGGTTGGACAAGTTAGGAAACTTAGCTGATGCTCCGAGATCCTTCCTAGCTCCTCATACATTCTACAGTAAGATACCTCTCTTCATGGGCCTGGGGAAAGGAGGAATGAGTTGTGGCTGGACTTTTGACTTCTGAATGTCCCTGAGCCGTTCTTGGCCCCTGGGGACAAGTTTGGGGAGGGTCTGGCTGACTCAGCCCCAACCGAGGGGTAGCAGCTACAGCCCAGCCAAGCAGAACAGCCTAGCCCTACAGACATGTGTCCAAGCAGGCTTTGGAGGAAAGGCCACTTCTGAGTCCTCTATCTCAGGAGGGGCCAGGCCTAGGTGCCTGCCCTGGTGATCTGAACTGTGTTTGTCCTGGCTGGGGTGGCAGTCACCTTTGAACACACTGGCCTTGGCTTAGGGGAGGCTCATGACTTCAGCTGTTCCGGCTGGGGCCAGATGCTGGACTCTGATTCCCCAGAGAGACAGAAGGTCAGTCAGAGGTCAACCAGAAGGCCACACAGGGTGGTGGACAGCAGTGGAGGGTATACTAAACAGAAAAGATGCAGGAAACCTCTCTGAATACTGCCCATTGGGACCTCAGGAAGCGGTGGGACTGACTGGAGACAAAGAGCCAGAAATCATCCCCTGGATACACTCAGACAATAGTTTATTGACTCTGTCCTGTAAGGGCAGCGTCCAGTCTGCCCTGCTTGTCGTGTCCATGCCCTGGCACCGGCGAGCGTTTGTGCTGCATGAGGAAAGGAGGATCAGGTGGGGTCAAAACCAAAGCATCAAGGCTGGGACTGGCCAAGACAGACCCCGGCAGGGAGGGGAGAGGAAGGAAGGAGCCCCAAACCTGGAGTGAGACCTCTGACTTTCTGATGATGTGGCCGAGAGTGAGGCATCACCTAGCACAGCCAGGAGTGGGGCTGGGGGTGCAGCCAGCCTTGAAGTGTGAACACCTGGCCCTCAGGAGGGAAGAGCTCTCAACAGACCCCACGGCCTGGAGCCTGGGTTTATTGGAGGGTACTTTCTTGCCCTCTGAACCCAGTGGAGGAGGGCGCAAGAGGACATTCCTGCTCAGTTATTTCTGTATGGCTTCTGGGTCCCCTTTTTGTTGCAAAATCCTGTCCCCTACTGCCAGCTTCTTTGGGGTAAGGGGAAAGCAATAGCCCAGCCTCATGATGATTCTCAGGAGAGCAATTCCACTGCCAGCGGACTGGGTGCCAGGAGGCCTGGGTCTGGATCTGGGGCTGCCACCAATGACAGGAAACTGGGCGTATCCTCAATCTTTTCTGAGCCTCAGTGTCCTTATCTGTAAAATGGGGATGATAATACCAGGTAGGGTTGCTCTGATGACTAGAGACCATGGAGTGGAGTATTTGGGAAATGGCAAAGATTTGTGAGGGCTTTATGCTTTAGAGATTTCCTGCCCTTAACCACCAGCACCAGCTCACCTGGGAATCTACGAAATGCACAGTCTCAGGCCCTACCCCAGATCTGATTTTAACAACATTTCCAGGTGATTTGGACTTTAAAGGTAACAACGCTTTCCCTTTTTAGGATCTTGCCTCTTTCCACAGAGCTGCAGGTTCTATTGAGGCTACTTCTGCTGCCATGGGGGCTGCCTGGTCCCTGAGCAAGCGGTGGGTAGCCGTGGTTGGCTGAGGGGCTACGGAAGCCATCTGGGCCCAACCAGGCAGAAGCCTGAGGCACAGCACCAAGGCACGGGGCAGGATGGGCTTTGAGGCACGGCCTCCCCATGCCCAGACCCAGGCCCAAACAGGAGGCTCCTGTGCACCAGCAAGTGCAGCAAAGCTGGCTGCAGCAAAGTCAGAGGGAGGGCTGGTTGCTTCAACCCCTGGCCCTGGATGTGGCAAAAGACACCACACCAAAGGAAGCTGTAGGGGATCTGGGACCTCGTCAGGCTGGCTAAGGGCACTGAGTGATTACAGGGCCAGGCCACAGAGCGGCAGGAAGTTGTAAGCGCAGGGGCTAGGCACGGTCTGGGTGGAGAGCCATGAAGGCACTCATCCCTGGCTGGCTCCTGGGCCCAGCCTCTTGCTCAGAATACAGTGCCGAGGCCCATCAGGGCATTGCCCTGATTCCTGTCTGAGCCGCCTGCCTTCATCCTCCTCGAGTTGGCTGCTATCTGAGCAGGAGAAGGGAATGCAGGAAGCACCCCCACCCCAATTCCAGTGTCTCCAGAACTGAGCAGGGATCCTCCCCATGACTGAGACAGACAACAAGACAGATAGCCTGCTGGGAGGGCCTGGGGGAGTTCTAGCCAGCCCCCCGCCCAAGCCTGACTTCCCCTCCCTTTCCAGATACTGAGGAAAGTGGGTGGGAGGTGGGCCATGAGGGTGGGGGACAGGGAGAGCCATTTCCTGAGAAGAGCACAGGTTGTCTCAGCCCAGGGAGGCTGGTTTCCTTCAGGAAGGACAATGGAAATGGAAGTCACAGCAGGGCTGGGGAACTGGGGACTGGTTAAGTCGGACCCATGGGTGCAGCACCCTCCAAACTGGTGTCAGAGCCTGCAGATGAGTCCCGGGATGAGCGGCCCTGCAAGAAGCGGATGATCTTCTCAATGGTGGCTTCCTGGTATTCGTGGGACCACCTGTGGGCACAGAAGCATGTGGGTCAGAAGCTGGGGAGAGGGAGCTGCTAGCCAGCTGTTTGCCCACACGCTGCCTGTCATGGCGACTTGTACCCTACCCAGCTGGTCCCACGGCCCTGGGGCTCACTTGATGCCGTTGAAAGTAAGTATGGCCTGCATGTCTTCAGGCAGGACCTGGGGCTCAGGCCACTCAAAGCCATCAATGACGGGCACAATGTTCTTGCCACAGCTTAAAGCAGTCACAATCTCCTGCAGAAAGAAAGGAGAAGAGGAAGATAGCCCTGTCCCCATCTAGACACCCCTGTAGCCAGGCAGGTGCTGGGAGGGCCACTAGCTCGAGGCTGGGCCCAGGGGAGGACACTAGTCCTGAAGTTCACCTTGATGTCTCCCTTATCCCTTGTAGTATAATAAAAAATACAATTTGGTGTTGGAAGGAAAACACACTCCTGCATACAGGGTGATCCATCATGCACCCTGCCAATTGCACTCCTTCCTTCTCAAATCCATCATTTTCCCCACCACCAGCCTCTTCCAATCCCCATTATATCTTTAAGCCCCCAGCAGGTCTCTCCTCATCCACCCTTGTCTTCTCTAATTCACTTTCCACATTGCCCTTTCATGTAGCTAATGTCTGCAAAACACGCATCTAACAAATCAGATCCGGTCACCCCCTACTTAAAACTCTTCAAGACTTTGCATGGTCAAAAGTCCCAACTCCGTGCAGCCTGTGAGGCCCTGTGTGGTTGGCCACAGTCCACTTCTCAAACTCTACCCCTGCCCTGTCCTCCCAGCCACACAAAATAAGCTTCCTTGGAAGAGGATTGTTCCATGGAATAAGCGCGACATTCCATGGCAAGTAATTAGAACAGCGCTTAGCATACGGTGTATGCTTAATACATAGTAAGTGTTCTTACTTCCTCTGCTGCAGAGTGGGGATAATCTAACCTACCTCAAAGCGTTCTGAGGAATTATTTGCTATTAATGGGGTTCTGTAAGTGAGTATTGAATGTTTTCCTTCCTCTCAAGAAGGAACCAAGGGGATTTTACTTTCTTGAGTACAGTTCACTTGTGGTTTTCCATATTGATTACCCACTAATGTGGCTTCAGGGAAAGGGATTTTAAAACCAGAGGCCATTAAGCACCAGAAACAACCAAAGAGGGATGACGGAGCCCCTGGGGCCGGTCCAAGGCAAAGGCTCCTCCCACCTCCTTGCCATCTGCTGGGAGGTGGAGCCTTCCTGGGAAAGAACATGCATAACTTCAACCTTGACTGGCTTCCTGGGGAGCTGCTCCAGTTTCACAGATGAAGAGAAAAAAAGCCCAAAGACGGAAGGGGATTTCCTCCCAAGCCACACATGCGTCCAGCCCACAAGTCAGAGGCCAGTCCTCTGACTCAAGCCTTGAGAGTCCAAGTCCAGGCTGTTTCAACCAAGCCCCGCCGCCCCTCCGCTGAGCATTGGGATGAATCCTGACTCTGCAGCAATTTATTTGGAAATCTTTAGATATTTGTTTCATCCAGAATTATACAAAACCAAAGACAGTACAAAGTGTTCATTGCACAGATTCAGAGGATGGCCAAGAAAGAGATAATGGCGGCCAGGAGTGGTGGCTCACGCTGGTAATCCCAGCACTTTGGGAGGCCGAGGTGGGTGCATCACAAGGTCAGGAGATTGAGACCCTCCTGGCCAACATGGTGAAACCCTGTCTCTACTAAAATACAAAAAAAACATTAGCCAGGTGTGGTGGCGCACACCTGTAGTCCCAGTTACTCGGAAGGCTGAGGCAGGGGAATTGCTTGAACCTGGGAGGCAGAGGTTTCCGTGAGCTGAGATCACACCACTGTGCTCTAGCCTGGTGACAAAGCAAGACTCAAAAAATAAAAAGGAAAAAGAAAGGGATAATGGTTTGTTCAGGATCATTTAGCTGGTTGAGAGTGAAAACAATTAGAGTCAAGTCCTCTGTCTGGGCGTGGTGGCTCACACCTGTAATCCCAGAACTTTGGGAGGCCGAGGCAGGCACTGAACTCCAGGCTTGAGCTCAGGAGTCTGAGCCTGGGCGACATAGTGAAACCTTGCCTCTACTGGGGGAAGAAAAAAAAAAAAACACAAAAAAGGAGTCGAGTCCACTAACCTGGTAAATCTACTAGATATGCATGGTGTTCCCAGGCATGGCGTCTCAGCTTCATCAGTATCACTTGTCTGCTTAATCATTGATTCAATTGTTCTATAAACTCTACAGCCTCTCTCTTTCTCTCTCTTTTTTCTTCCTTTTTTTTTTTTTTTTTTTTTTTTTTTTTTGGTGCAATCGCATAGAACCTCCTTTGTACCATGCATGATTTTAGGCACCAGAGACACAGATAAGTGAGGCAAAGTCTGAACTTTCATGGAGCTCACGGACACTATTCTCTTTCTCTCAAAAGGCTGCCTGCCACCTGCTCTGGGTCATCAGCCATGTTCCTCCAGGATGCTCACCTGGCCCAGTGCCCCTCCTCAAACCAGGTCCAGTACTCAGCCCCTCCTACCTGGCCTCTGGGGCTTGACACACACTCAAGGTGAACTGCATTTCGGTCTCAGAGCCTTCATGCTAAAACCCGTGGCCCTGGCATCTCCCGCTTCATGGGCTCCTTGTTTCCCACTGCTTTAAGCACAGGTCTTCTCCTGTCTTCAGACACTCTATAACCTGGTTTCCATAGTTCTTATCCAGCCAATGGTGTGCTGGTAACTTTATAATAACTAGTTATTCAGAGGGAGAGAAAACCCAACCAGCCAACTAAACAAACAAACAAAACCTTGATTTGGAGTGGTTGCCAATTTCCTTGGTGTAAATACTCCCACCATGGCTGATGTCAAGCTACCAACATGACATCACTGGATGTGGAGTTAAGAAGAGAAGCAGACAATCATCTCTGGTGTCAGCTGAATCCAGCCCTACCCCATCACTTCCCCTCATACCCCGTCAGATCTGTGCAATAGAATGCAGTGAAGATTTTGGGAAAGTGCATGAGCTTTGGAATCAGATAGAAGGAATTTGAAGCCCAGCTTTTCTGAGTTCTACACTAGTAGTGCAGCCAGGGGAAAATTATTCTACTTTTCTGAGTCTCAGTTTCTTCACATGTGATATGGAGAGAGCAGTACCCAAGATGCATATGGGCTTTCAGCACTGTTCTCCTCCTTACCTTTATTCCTTTGCTCATGCTGTTATCCTGGGCTGGGATGCCTTCTCTTCCACTTACGTATTCTCAAGACCTGCTTCTTCCATGAAGTCTTCCCTGATTAGTCCAGCCCTCTGAGGACTAAACACTCATTTTTAAAATTTTTTATCTTGCCCAAATTCCTACCTAAGGGGCCTGGGGAGTCATGCCCTACAAACCATAAAGTCTTACCAGAGGGGTTTTAATTTTAACCCTATATAGCATGCTCTGCTTTGTTTTTTTCTTTTTCTTTTTTTCTGAGACAGAGGCTCACTCTGTCACCCAGGCTGGAGTGCAGTGGCACGATCTTGGCTCACTACAACCTCCGCCTCCCGGGTTCAAGCAATTCTCCTGCCTCAGCCTCCTGAGCAGCTGAGACTACAGGTGCCCGCCACCATGCCCAGCTAATTTTTGGATGTTTAGTAGAGATGGGGTTTCATCATGTTGGCCACGCTGGTTTTGAACTCCTGACCTTATGATCTGCCTGCCTCGGCCTCCCAAAGTGGTAGGATTACAGGCGTGAGCCACCGCGCCCAGCTACGTGGTCTGCTTTCTAACCCGACTAGCATAACGTCACATAATAAGAGAGGAAAGAAAAATATTTTAGCCCCAAATACATTTCCCTGCCATATCTTGAAATTGCCACACAAGGTTGTCTCTTTTGGGGAAAACCCACATTCTATAGAGAATCTCCTTTCCCCCATTTTTTTCTTTTTCTTTCCAGACTCAGGAGATAATCAACAAAGAGCCAGGCACCCTTTTAAGTCCGATAAGAAACATTTTATAACCTACTCCCTCTGAAGTCTGCTACCTGAGAACTTCCTCTGCACAGTAAAACTTATTCTCCACAACCCTTTATCTTAACCTAAACATTTCCTTTCTGTGGATCCCAGGTCTTCAGATAAACTCAACCAATTATCAACCGGAAAAAATTAAAATCTACCTATAGCCTTGAAGCCTCCGCTTTGAGCTGTCCTGTCTTTCTGAAGCAAACCAATGTACATCTTAAATGTATTGATTGATGTCTCGTGTCTCCCAAAAATGCAGAAACACAACTGTGCCCTGAACACCTTGGGCACATGTTCTCAGGGTCTCCTAAGGGCTGCATCATGGGCCATGGCCACTCATATTTGGCTCAGAATAAATCTCTTCAAATATTTTACAGAGTTTGACTCTTTTTGTTGACACCTTGATGCTCTCTCTCTTCTTCAAACCCCTGTGGCAAGCAAGAGGTTTGCCTACCTGGCTCAGCATTTATACCAACTTGCTTGCGCTCTAGTTGTTTTGAGACGGGTCTCGCTCTGTTGCCCAAGCTGGAATGCAGTGGCACCATCTCGGCTCACTTCAACCTCCACCTTCTGGGTTCAAGCGATTCCCCTGCCTCAGCCTCCCGAGTAGCTGGGATTACAGGCATGCACCACCACGCCCAGCTGATTTTTGTATTTTTTTTTTTTTTTTTTTT
>PVKV010029378.1:0-23704 GCA_004027835.1 Alouatta palliata | reverse complement strand
CCTGGTTAAACGTACACTTTGTTTATGCTTCTCATATATTTTAACTATCATTTATGGAGGGCTTGCTTTGTGATAGATCATCATGGGGCCGAAGGGCTGAACAGTCCTGGTCTGAGTCCCACCTGGAAACTTCAGGGGAAGCCTTCAGTGATGACTTTTCCACTTGCCTGTTCCCCATTCCTCCCTTCACAGAGCAGCATACGAGGCCATGGCAGGTACCAGAGAAGAAAGAGAAACAGCCGCCCAGAGCCCATGTCATGTGGGGATTCCCGGTGGGAGCTCTATAGCTGCATCTATTATTGGCCTCCAAAAGATAAAAAAAAAAAAAAAAAAAAAAAAAAAAAAGAGTATTGGCACTCTGGCTAAAAAAAAGAAAAAAGTACCTAATTTCATGAATGGCTTTTCCCAAACCGAGCTAAGGGATCAGACTCCAAAAGCAAGATGGATCTCAAACAGATGGATTTTGTCCAAAAACATTTCCATCAGCTTCTGGTTAATAGCATTTACCCAAGGGAAGAAGAAGGAACAAATATTTTAATTTTTTTTCTAGATTCTTTATGCATAGCATTTTTATTGCTATTTGGATAAAATCATACTATGTATTCCAAATGTCATGTTCTGTTTTTATTCCCTAGTTACGCATTTTTGAGCACTTTCCACATCTACCAGTCTTCATAACTACCTTTTAAAAGCCGACTGTAGAATTATTAGGTTGTCTTCAATTTTTCATGAAGATAAATACAATGATTACACACAGCTTTGTGCATAGAGTTCTTCTGTAAATTTGCCTTTTAATTTTGTATCGGTGGATTTTTTGATATCCAGGAGTATTACATTTTAGTTTGTCACATCTATCAATCTAGACTTCTGTAATTTCTACTCTTGATGTCTATTAGTGCTAATCCAAGAGTTCCAAAGCCACCTGGGCACAGAGGCCAGTGGAAGCTGTGGCCCGGCTCATTCTAGTTTACCTGGTGATTGGTTGCTAAAGCCATCTTGAACACAGTGTATTTTCTGGCAGAAGCTCCTGTGTAGGTCTCGAATATGCGTGTTTCTTATCTTGACTTTCAGATGTCTTGGGGAAGTTAGGCATGGTCTGTCATGAAATAAGCTACGGAAGTTTCTCCTTCCATCTCCTTGCTCTTGGGCCCTGGTGGAGAATCCACCCATTTTCAGACTGTGTCTCTGCTGGTTTTCCATCGCTTTTTTCCATGTCACCCTGCTTATCACTGCATCTTCTTTTTGCCTTTAGGCAATGCTCTTCTTCTTCAGCTCCCTTTATGCACTCACTCTCCAAGGTGCTCTTTCTAGTGGGAGATTTTAGGGGCATTGGGCCAGGTGAATGTTTTTATCCTAGCATGTGTTGGGGACATTGCTGCAGAGATTGCATAGGTGCCAAGTCATTTGCTAGGATCCCGTTCTCTCAGTCTCCAGCTCAGATAACTGCCGTGGTGTGTTTCCTGTGGGAAACAGTCCTTTAGTTGCATCTCAGAGGGCTGGGGCACAGCTGATGTGATCACCCTCTTGCTTACAATTCTCTGGTTCCCTGTTAGTGGAGGGATAAAATCCCTGACCTTCCAGGTCGGACCCTGGCTAACTCTTCTAAGCCCCCTCTTTTGCTGCTTTCCCCTCTCACATCCTTCACCTAGCAGCTGCGGCACATGGTCCGTTCTCACACGAGCAGAATGATAACACAGCTGGGCAGACACCCGGAAGATTTCACTCCTGAGATCCCAAGATGGGATCCAGGTCCTAGCAACTGAGACCTTAGAGCATTCTGAAATGGATGAAAAGGCAACATAATAAAACTAAAGGCAACATAATCAATTAAAACTAAAGCAAAACCCCATAAATTGGTATTGTTTAATTTATGGGCCACTTACAGTAAAAAAAAAAAAAAAATTTTTTTTAAATCAAATTGCTTGATTTAAAAAAATCTTGATGTCTTCTTCTAAAAAGCTTTCATTTTCCCACTCTTGTTCCCCTGCACCCCTGCTGTTCTCTCTGGGCTACCCTCCTGCAACCTATAGAAGCTCAGCTTGCTTCTGAGATGGCACATCTTATGGTATATTTAATTATTTAGGTGTTTTTCACCTTTACTAGGTCATCATATTTAAAAGGGCAGAGTCCCTGCCTCCCATGACCTGTAGCATCAGTGCTAGTCCAAGACATAGCTGAGTTGTTGAGTGAATACTGAAACTAATGGAAAGGAAGAAGGGAGGCTCTATAGAGAATAAACATATAATTAATGTGATAAAATAAGGAATTGTGGGAATTCACTCAGAGTGGTAAATTAAGGAAAAAATACTAGATAAATTTATAGACTATAGTCTCAAATCCTTTTGGAAGGTCTAAGGGTTTTTTCTATAGTTCTTGGCTGAAGGTAGCCAGAGTCTCTTTGCAGGAGCCAGAGAGATTAGGGCACAAATACAAAGGAATGTGAGTAGTTTACCTAGCTAGCTTATTTACTCACATGGTCTTAAAACTAACTTTGAGCTGGATGGCCCTCTCGGGGGAGGTCGACCACGGATATTACCCTCTAATGGTGTTTGCTTTGGGATCGGAAACTGTGCTTTAATCTTCAGCCTCTATGGGTGTTGACTGAAGCCTTTGTCAATTAAACTTTACTAAATCAACGCAAGTCTCTCTGGCCGATGGGGGCCAGCAGTTGCAACTGTTTACAGCACTCTCCAGGGAGTCTGTGAGTGGTCATGGACACTCAGCCGAACTGGTAAAGCATAATATCTATGTGTCAGTATACTTCATTCATTCATCATTGAGTCAGGGTCTGAGGACAGGCCTCCGCAGGTGATCACCCCAATAGTGGCACCCAATGTGGGTGACCCCGACAGGGAATAATTTTCTAGGCAGTACATCTAAGTGTACTGTGCCTTATCAAGCATTTTTGAGCACACTTTGCTTGTACTGCTAACATTCTAAAGGGAGAAGGCAGTATTGGTTCTGAAACTCATGGTACCTTGAAGTGGTACCAGGAAAGAGAAGAAGGCAGGCAGCTAGCAGATTCTTTCAAATTCTTTCCCAGAGTGTTATAATGGACTGAGTAGTATCCCACACAAAGATATGTCCAAGTCCTAAGACTCCGTACTATCAATGTGACCTCCTACAGAAATATAGTCCTTGCAGATATTGTTAAAGATCTTGAGATGAGATCATCCTGGATTTAGGGTGTGCCCTAAATCCAATGATTGGTGTCCTTACAAGAGAAAGCAAAGAGAGAATTGAGACACATAGAGTCACAGGGGAAAGGCTGTGTGAAGGCAGAGGCAGAGATTGGAGTGATGTAACCACAAGCCAGTGGCACCTGGAGTCACCAGCTGCTGGATGAGGAAAGAAGCCTTCTCCTCTAGAGCCTCCAAAGGGAGTGCAGCTCTGCCAACACCTTGAAATCAGACATTTTTTCTCCAGAACTGAGGGAGAATAAATGTCTGTTGTTTTAAGCCACCAAATTTGTAGTTGTTCATTACAGCAGCCCTGGAGAATGAACACAGATATTAATACCAGGAAATGGAGTGCTGCTGTCAGAAATACCTAAACATCTGGAAGTGACTTTGGAATTGCATAACAAGCAGAGGCTGCAAGAATTTTGAGACAAGTGATGTAAAAGTTCTAGATTTGTGAGAATACCCTTTGCCCTGCATTTGCATTTGCAAGCTCCTGAGCACCTCATGGAGTCCCCACCTGTGCCTTTGGTGGGTGAGGATGTTTCTCACCCCAGCAAATTCACTCTGCTTTTGGAAGGCCAGCCTGTGGCTCTGTGCTTTGTGTTCAGTGTCCGCCTGAATCACAAAAACCTCACGAGGTGACTGTTGAGAGGAGACTCCTGGAACCTGAGATGGTGCTTTCCAAGAAGCAGAGTGCAGGGGTGCCCTATTGTGGCAGCCAGCCCCAGATGTTGACACTCCAGGGCAGAGGCAGATTGGAAATCAGGACAGCTCTGGTTGGGGGGACTGGCTATTTGGTGAAGAATGTCTGGGAAGACTTGGTTCATCCATTGTGTGCAGGGATATGCACCTTCTCTGCCAAGTGGAGGGCACCATGATTCAGGAAGAGAACCGGAGTGCTGGCTTTGGAGCCAAACAGATGTGAGAGTGAACAGGCTGTATTGCCTACTGACTCCGTGACCATGGGCGAGTCATTGAACCTCCCTGAACTTCCTTACCGTCTGCAAATGGGGATGGTCACATCCACCTGTAATTGTCACAAGGATTAAATGAGATGACAGACAGAATAACATGGTAATGTGCCTAACCCCATGCCTGGCATTTGGTGGGCACTCAGTTAATGGTTAGTTCCCCTTCTCCACTTTGAATGAGGTCTATAGTTAAACTGAATTCTATTCAGCAAGCATTAACTGCCTTTCTACTGTGTGATGTGCATGTGCAGTTACTGGGAATACAAAAATGAATCCAATGAAAAATGTCCTTGTTCTCAGGAAGTTCACAATCTAGGAGGAGAAATAGACAAGTGAAGGTAATGACAGTACAGAGAATGGCAACACTAGTTGTTTCACAGGACAAAGTTTACGGTACACAGTATTACAATATAAAGAGGTTCTCCAGAAAGGGATATTTTGTTTCTCCTCTCTAGGCATGAATAATCAATAGGTGCCATTTGAGAGGTGAAAGGAGCTTCCCAGGTGGACCAGGGGAAAAGGACATTCAGGCAAAGCCCTGGAATCTGAGCTGCTGTATTGGGAGAAAGGCTTTATTAATGGAAAAATACAGTATTTTCTCTAATCCACCTTTAAGGCACCTGAAGACTTTCCAGTGGGAGTCACTGGGGAATTGGTGTCTAGTTGTCCAGGAGGGAGACAACAAAACCCATTTTTTACTTGATTAGCCCAATATACTGGCCAAAGCCACTAAACAGTGCAAATGACTAACCTCTCTAAGACTTGGCTCTGTCACCTGGAAAATGGGGTAATGACATTACTTGGAGATTAAATGGGATAATATGTGCCATGTGCCCAGTGGAGAGCCCTGGCACCTGTAAGTGTTCCTGTACAAGTTGTCTCTGAATTCTGGAGAGGCGGGAGGGAGGAGGTAAATGCCCCGCACTTTTACATCCCTTCCTTTCCCTCTAACTAAATTTACCATGAGAGATAAGAATTGGCTTTAGCTTTGACTTGAAAGACCTTATTAATGGAAAAATCTGTCCTGGCTGCCAAATGGAAGACCTTTGGGGATTGAGGGCCTTTTTTCTTTCTTCCCTAAGGCCAAGCATAAGCCTTGGCAGCCTGCAGTTGGGGTTTGTAATGGCAAAGATGCACCCTGAAGTCCATTGCTTACAGGATTGAGGAGAAAGATCTCAGTGACATGCAGGTCGCTGGAAGCCTGGTGTGGACGAGGCAGTGGGTGGCTGTGTAAGTCCTTTGAGAGGATTAGGAGTGACATCAAACCTATGTGTGTGTCAGTTTAATCACTGTTTTTATTATAACAACTCAAATGGAAAATTTAGAGACTAAAATACATCTCTTCTAATCCCGCGACTCTCTGAAATTGATTTCATTTTATAAACTGCTTTTCTGCCCTTGTCTATTTGCATATATGTATGCAAACACATACATAAATCTGCATATCCATGTGCACAATTTTAGTTTTAGTTGACCTACAAAATATGTTTTGGTTTTCAAGATTAACATTATGGATCTCTAACGTTACACATTTTTCATAATTTTCATTTTAATAAGCACAAGCCATTTCTTCAAGATGGTAGATTATATTTTGCTCAACTACTTCTTTTACTTTGCAGACTTTAGGGTGTTTTCATTTTTCTTAATGTTATAAGCAAACAGTAAATATAGATGTGCATATAACCTTTTTAGAAACCATTGCCTTCAGGAAAATTCCCAGGAGTGAAGTTTCTGGGAAGCAGCAGTGTGTTAAAATGCTGGCTCTGGAATCAGGCAGATGTAAATTCAAATCCCAGTTCTACTGTTTACTAGGAATATCACTCTAGCTGTATCACTTAACTTCATCCTTCATCTGATGGTGTATATCAGTCAGATATTGCTGCCTAACAAGCAAACACAAAATGTAAGTGGCATGCAACCATAGGCATTTGTTGGCTTATACATCTGTGGGCTGGCTGGGGTTAGGCTGATCTAGACTGGACTCCATTCAGTGACCCTGCTTCTTACTGCAGGTCTGTGGGTTAGTTGTAATGCTTCTGTGCCATTTGTCTCTCATCCTCTTCCTGGTTTCAGGCATATTCTCCTCATGCTACTGCACATACACAGGAAAATAAGCCCACGTGCACAAGCATTTTTCAAGTCTCTCATCATTATCGCATCCAGTAACATTTCCACTGGCTGAAGCAAGTCATGTGGCTAAACAAAAAGTGGTGGGGTAGGAAAATCAGTTCTGATCCTTTGGTGGAAAGAACTTCAAGTACGAGTCAAAGGAATGGATACAGGAGGAAGTAAAGAATTGGGGAACACTAATGTGATCTACCAGAGTGCACCTGCAGAGTCGTTGTGAAGATGAAACAATGTTCAATGTAAATATTACCTTCAAGAGAGGAGGGGTTCATTTCTGTTTTTTTTTTTTCTCCATTTCTTCCCTAAGCTTCTTCTGGTTCTTGGTACACAATAAATATTTGGCAAATTATTTTTGCTATTGCATAAAGTTGGCTGTTACTATTATTTGTCTTAAGGATAAAGGACCCTAATCTTACACCCTACTGCCTACCATATATGGTTACACCCCACTTTTCTGTGTTCTTCCAACACTGCCCAAAACTACACTGGCATTTATTACATTCTATCATGCTTAATGGTTTCAACATCTGCCTCTTCTACTAACTATGCTGCAGAAGAGCAGGGGCTGTGGCTTACTCATCTCTGCTGTCCCAGTGCCTGGCACAATACCCTATTCCTAAGTGCTGGGATGAAGAAATAAATCAGCACTCTCAATATTTTATGTCCTCCTTTTCTTTCCTCATCTTGGTCATGTTTACCTTCCTGAACATACAGAACATGACAATAAAAATTATTTTAGTGTCCTTGTCTCTTATTTCTATAATCTCCATGATTTCTAGGACTTTCTTTATTGATTGATTTTTCCTATAGCTATAGGTCATATTTGCCTGCTTCTAAGGTTTGTTTTGTTTTGTTTTGTTTTTTTTCAGGGTCTTGCTCTGTCACCCAGCCTGGAGTGCAGTGGTAGAATCACAGCTCACTGCAGCCTCAACCTTTTGAGCTCATGCGATCCTCCTGTCTCTCAGCCTGTCAAGTAGCTTGGACTACAGGCATGCACCACCACACCTGGCTGTCTGGTAAGTTTTTATTGGATGCTGGGTATTGTGATTTTTATGCAGTTGCTTGCTGGAGTTTGTTGTATTCCTTCAAATAGTGTTGAATTTTGTTTTGGCATGGAGCTAAATTCTTTGGAATCTACTCAATCCTTTGGGGCTTGCTTTTAAATTTTGTTAGGTCTGGTCCAGGGCAGCCTTTATTGTAGGGCCAATTTGCCCCCACTATTATGTCCATGCATTTCTGAGGATTTTCCTCATTATCACATGCATTAAATGCTCTTCCACTCTGGCTAGTGTGAACACAAACCATATCCAGCACTGTGTGAGCCCTGGGAACTGCTCTGTGTGCTCCTTTCTGATGATTCTTTCTCCAGCCCCAGTACTTTCCCCTCAAGTATGTGTACACCAGGAATCAGCCAGGCCCAGGATGCTTTCTGGGTAGGCTTGGGCTTCCTCCCCATAATTCCAGCAGCCCTGCCCTCACCAGATCCTCTGCTCCATCTCCTCACTTCAGGGAGACCTCCTGACTCTATGTGGGCTTCCCCTCCCTGTGCCACCTAGAACATTTTCTTGGCATCGCCACACCTGGGCTGTCTGATACATTTTTATTGGATGCTGGATATTGTGATTTTTATGCTGTTGCTTGCTGGATTTTGTTGTATTCCTTCAAACAGTATTCAATTTTGTTTTGGCTTACAGTTAAATTGTTTGGAATCTACTCAGTCCTTTGGGACTTGCTTTTAAATTTTGTTAGATCTGGTCCAGGGAAGCCTTTATTCTAGGTCCAGTTCACTCTTTGCAGTGACCTGGGTGACAGAGGAAGACCTAGAAAATGCCTCCAGCAACTGTAGGCTTAGCCTCAGTTGTTTCTTTCTCTTGGGGACAACAGTCCTTAGCTGTTGGATGCCAACGAGTGTTGTTTTTGCTATATTTGTCTGGTTTTCTAGTTGTGTGAGTAGGGTGAGTCTACTTCTCATTATTCAATATCGGCTGGAATTGGATATAACTTTGGCTGTTGCTCTATTTGGGGTGGTTTTAGCTTGAAAGAGAGCTCTGCTCTTACCTGGTCAGGCCCTTGGTACCACCAGCTTTGTGTCTCTCTGACACTGTAGGCCAGGGTTTCTTAAGCTGGATACCACTGAAATTTTGGGCTGGAAAGTTCTTTGTTGTGAGGAGTGGTCTTGTGAACTTAGAACATTTAGTGACATCTGTGGCCTCTACCCATTAGATGCTAATAGCACAACCCCCACCCATGTGACAATCAAAATATCCCCAGATATTGTCAAATGTCCCCTGGGGGCCTAAATCATCTCCAGTTAAGAACCACTGGACTAGGCTCTCCCGCTGGTGTCAGAGCCCTCACTTACACCTTCCCTGTGGCAGAGGCCTTTCTAGTCTCTGGAATCATGTACACAGATACGCTCTTTCAGCCAAATGTTCACCTCATCAGGAAGATGTCTCATTGGTCAACATCACCAGTGATTTTAGGACTTTAAATGCCTTTTGTTCCCATGACTGAACACAGGAGAAGACCTTGAACCTGAAGAGTGAGATCATCACTTAGATATCAGTGCAAGGTGGGAGGCAAATGATGGGAAGGGTTAATTTTCTCAGTTGAAATGTCTTCTGCTGGTCACCTCATAATGGAAGCATCAATATATACAACAGAGATGGAATTCTCAGTGCTTTTTACATTCTTTGTGATAACAACACAGTGAGAACTGATCCTGTAATTTGTATCTGGAAAATATGCCATTAGTGCTAAGAAAAACAGATTTATTACACCAGTCCTCTTTTAAAATGGATCAATATTTGGGAGGCCGAGGCAGGCGGATCAGGAGATCAAGAGATCGAGACCATCCTGGCCAACATAGTGAAACCTCATCTCTACTAAAAATACAAAAATTAGCTGGGCATGGTGGTGCACACCTGTAGTCCCATCCACTCAGGAGGCTGAGGCAGGAGGATTACTTGAATCCATGAGGTGGAGGTTGCAGTGAGCCGAGATCGTGCCACTGCACTCCAGCCTGGAGACAGAGTGAGACCCTCTCTCAAAAAGAAGAAGAAAAAAGGATCAATAGATAGATTGCCATAAACATGAGGACAAATAGGAATATTGCCACCAGTTAATAAAACTCGAGGAACATCAACTGTTACTGACTACTAAGTAGAAACTGAAATCTTAATGAGCAGCCTCATGCATGTTTCTGTGTCTTCATTAGATTGTTTCTTCTTTGCATTTGAAAAATTACACAATCTCTTTTTATTGAAAAAATTAGAAAGTCTAAATAAAAAGAAAAGGACCATAAAACAACCACTAGCGATAACTACTATTATTGCCGTGGTGTACACCCTTACAAATAACTTTTCTTTCTTTCCTTCTCCGGATCCTTGTTTGTATACCTATCCCTGTGTATCTTTTTTTAACAAATTGAGATCATGCTGTTATAAGTTCTTGTAACCTGCTTTTTAAATACATAACATTGTATCATGCACATGTTTCTATATCAATAAACATAGAGCCATGTAATCTTTAAAATGGGTACATAGTATTCCATTGAATGAACGAACCATACTTTAACCAATCGGCAATTACTAGTGCTCATTCATGTTCTGAAATGTATCTTTATAAGCAAGACCGTGATGAACACTTATTTATATACATCCCTTTGTGCTTTTCTAACTATTTTTCATGGATACCCAAGTTTGATCTCTGTTTATTCCTGGAATAAGGACCATTATAAGGCACACTCCTTTTAAAATAGGTTCTGAATTAGTGTCATGAGAAACCTCTCTTACTTAGTGATGGTCACAAAGGAAGTTTGTGAAGGTGGCCCAAGTGCCAGGAAACTCTGAGAAGCTCCCTTTGCCTCAGGATACTGACAATGATGTACTTAAATCCTGTATTCCAAACGAAGTCTTCAGCTTTGTCTTCAGTTTGTTACGAAAGTAATACACGAGAATTTCGAAAAATGGAAAACAGAAAATACAACAGTCACTCACTGTATTCATTTTCTGTTGCTGTATAACAAATTACCCCAGACTTAGCTTAAAATAGGCTGGGCGTGCTATCTCACACCTGTAATCCCAGCACTTTGGGAGGTCGAGGTGGGAGGATTGCTAGAGCCCAGGAGTTCGAGATTGGCCTGAGCAACATGATGAAATCCCAATCTCTGTATAAAATAAAAAAATAAATAGCTGGGTGTGGTGAGGTGCACCTGTGCTTCCAGCTACTTGGGAAGCTGTGGCAGGAGGATCACATGAGCCCAGAAAATTGAGGCTGCAGTGAGCTGTGTTCATGCCAGTGCACCTGAGCCTGGCAAGCAGAGTGAGACCCTTTCTCAAAAAAAGAAACCAAAACAAAATTTAAAAAATCTTTAGCTTAAGACAATACACCTTGGCTATCTCTGCTTCTGTGGTCAGGAGTCTGGGCGCATTGTGGCTGAATCTTTTGCTCAGTCTTGCTCATACTTTATTCCAGGCTTGCAAGAGCTACCTGACTTCTTTCATTTCCCATTGCTAGACCCTTTCTAAGCGTTCACCTGATTAGGTCCGATCAGCCCAGGTTAATCTTCCTTTTGATTAACTCAGCTGATTACAGGTCTGAATTACATGTGCAAAAATCCCTTTGCCGTATGATATAACATAAGCATAGAGTGATATCCCATCACATTTACAGGCCCTGCCCACCCTCAAGAGAAGGGGAATTGACAGGAAATGTACACCAGGTGGTGGGAAGCGTGGATGTCACCTTAGAATTCTGTCTATCACATCCATAGTGCTGATTGCCTAAGAAAACCAGTCTTGATATTTTGGTCATGGTTCCAGATTTTTGTCACCCCTCTGTTTAGGTATTTTTTTTAAAGTTGTATTTGTAATGTTCAACACCATTAAATTATTTATTCTCTTCATATTAATTTGCCAATGCAACATTTTGGTAAGCAGGATTTGAAAGTTTGGGTTGATATTTGTTATGGCATGGTGTTTGCATTTTCTCAAAATTCACATGTGGAAGCCCTAATTCCCAGGGTGATGGTACTAGGTGGGGCCTTTGGATGGCATATGAGGTCATGAGGGTGGGCCCCCTTGATGGGATTAGCATTTTTATAAGAAAAGGAAGATACATCAGAGATTCCTCTTTCTACCATGAGAGAATACAGCAAGAAGGTAGTTGTCTGCAAGCCAGGAGGAAGGCCCTCACCAGTAACTGAATCTGTTGATACCTTGATCTTGGACTTCCTAGTCTCGAGAACAGTGAGAAATAATGTCTATTCTTTCAGCCACCCAGTCTGCAGTATTTTATTATAGCAGCCCAAGCTGCCTAAGACAATATTATGAATGGGATTTCCACCCCCAATATGTTTTCTAATTTAGCTAATGCGATTGCCTAGGTTTTAAGTTTTCCACTTGATTCTTTTGTGATTGATTCCTCATCATGGGTGCCAAGGATCATAGAGGTGGTGGCTTTCGATTCCTTTTTCCTATTCTTTTTATAGAGGAGAATGGAAGTACTAGAATAGATGAAGGATGGCTTCTCTGAGAGAGTCATCCTTTCGCTGATGAAATATGTATGATGACACGTTGCCTAGCAATGGCCACCAGCTCTGCCTGCATATACAAGAGGAAAACTCAAGGGGGCATTTCCCTTGGAGACACAGCAAAGAGAAAAATCAGCTTAATGAACACAGTGTCTGCTTCCTAGATGAAATTCCTCCTAGTTTCAGGCAAAGAAAATGTTTGCTAGTGAAATGTTCGCGTTGGCTAGAATAATTTAACAGCTAGGTGAGGGTGGAGCAGGAGGGAGGCTCTAAAGAGATAAAAGCAGACAGATTGTCAGGAAGCACTTACCTATCATGTAACAAAATGTTTTATTTTTTGTCACTGTCTGCTGATGTGTGTCCTGACAACACTGTCCTTGTTCTGTCCTCTTCCCCGATTGTGGCTGTGAAACTAGCGGGCTCGTTAAAGTAAACCAGGCCTCCTGGGTTGAGGTCCCTGAATTTGGGATCTATTTTTTTTTCAGGTGTGTTGACTTCCAGGCATTAATTAGAACATTCCACAAAGAAGGGGGACAAAAATGTATTATGTTAGAAGGTAATTCTTTTATGAGAAGTGTATTCAAAGAGTATATATGCTTCCTCAGAAGTCATTTTTCTCTTCCCTGGGTTATCATGAAACCACAGAATGCTGAACTAGAAGGAACTGTAAAATCATTACGATAGGGCCTGACTCTTTCTCTCCCCTTTCTTTTCTTTACTCTTCCTTTCCTTTCTTTTTTCTTCCCTCCCTCCCTCCCTTCCTTCCTCCCTCCCTTCTTCCCTCCCTCATTATTTCTTTTCTTCTCTCGTTCTCTCTCTCCTCCCTTTCTCCCCCCAGCCCACCATCATGTAATCCCAGGGACATTCTTCCCTCTCTCCACAAACCCCATATTTTGAAACTAGAACCATCACATTGAGGAAATATAATTTCAGGTAAAAGCAAAGAAATTTAACATCTTCATCAGTGTGTGCAGCCTTAACACAAACGTGATTTCTACTAAACATTTTGTAATATTGAAAGGCTGTCAGTGATCTCATAATTCCCTTTGTGGATGTCAAGGAACAAGGTATCCCAAGTTAGAAATCATGCATCTGATCTATCCTCCTCATTTTCCAGATAAGGAATGTAAGCTCCCCACACTAAATTATCCCAAAGGCCGTATGAGTACTAAGAAGGGAAGCTGGGCAGCCGCATGGAAATGTGATCAGAGGAGTGGAGCTCCACTGTGAATGCACATTGAGATCATCTGACGAGCTTTTAAAACTACAGACACCTGGATCCGGAGATACTGATAGGCTAGTCTGGGTTGGGGCTGGGGATCCTGATCCTAATGTGTGGCTGAGGTTAGAGAGATTACAAATGTGTTCACACCTTGAGTCACTGAAGAGTGATCTTCTTTTAAGAGCTCTGTTCTCCCCTGTCCCTACCCCATTCAATTTGCCTTGCTAATAGAAAGAGGGCTTCACTTCAGCAATGATGAGAGCTCAAGCTGGGCTTTCACAGGAAGGGAGGAAATCCTACTGGTTTATGAGAGCCACACTAAAGACTGCAGAGACCTTGTGAATAGAAGGTAGTTATAAGCAGAAGCATACCTGTGGCCAGGAGGGGTGGAACAAGGAGAATCACAAGCTGTCCAACACTGGACACACTGCAAAAATCTTCAGAGGCCAATTTACTCATCCTTCAGAATGGGTCTTAGCACATATGGGTGTTGCTAGATAAGAATCATAATAGGGAATGGGGGAGATGGTGGCAGCCTGGTGACTGTGTGATTTTCCTGGAGAGGGTGGCTCATTGTTGTCCTGTAAGAATAGGAGCTCGGTACTGGAAGATGTCCTAATTCTTCCGGGGTAGCCAGAAATCCAGGTTCTATGTAAAATCTCCTGAGTTTTAAAGTTTGGAAACACATCCAAATGTTTTAAGTGCACTGCTGGGGACAGCGTCAGAGGGGTGGCACTCAGCTCTGGGAAAAGCAGCCGTTCGTGATTTCTGACCCACCTTACTTCTCGGGTCCCTTCCAGATCTGACTTCCTAGAAAACCTTGACTGGGTTTTGTTTCTGTGAGAGTTGCATCAGCTGACAAACCCTGGGAAGCAGGTTTGGTAGCTACTGCTCCTTTACAGTTGAAAAGCTTATTTCGCCTTGGTCTTTGCCAGTCCCACCTGCTGCAGCCTGCTTGCTCTTAAGCATCTGTGAACAGCAGAGACCAGGTGCAGCCAAGGGTGCAGGGCATGTTTCTGATCTCCTGTGAACCTCAGCATCTTCTAGCTCTGAAATGGGGGCCACAGCTGGAGAACTGTGGGCAGAGGCTCCAGGTAAGCTGGAGCTGCATGCTTGCCAAGAGCTCAGGCAGTTGCTCCTGAAGGTGAGGGAGTGCCCAGCCAGCGCTGTGCGGTCTTCTCCCCAGAGTTGAAGTCAGAAGAGGATTTCACAAGGTTAAATTGCCTGTCACTGGACCTCAGTACAAGTCTAGATTCCCCTCCACCCTCTCCCAGCTGAATTAGGCTTCTAAAAATACCTCTGACAGCAGCACGTTCCATCTGACTGGCTTGACAAGTTACAATCTTCAAAGCAGCTTTCCTGCTGCTTAGCCCACAGGAGTCCTTCCCTGGTCAAAGCTTTTTTTTTTTTTTCCTGAAATGTGCCATCTTCTCCAGATCAGGAGAAAGCTGATGGGTACTGTGTTTGATATAAGAGCAAATGCTCAGCCGTCCAGTCTGAAACAGCAGTGATACCCACCGAGAGAACCTTCCTCTATTTGCCATCTGGAACGTAGTAGAGAAGGACCGTCTTTGCACATCAGCCCCTAATCATATCTGCAAAGAATATCTGGGGTGTTTGGGAGCAGCTCTCCAAAGGCTGCAGGACTTCTTTAAGTCTCCTGGGAACACTTGCATACAAGGATCAAGAGCGTTTAAGAAGTTTATGTCCTGTACTATTCTGTGGAAAAGTGTGTAAAGTAGATTACACAGTATTATCTATCTAATCTATTAAGAAATGGGAAGAAATCCATTGAAATATTAAAGTGGACAATCCCTGAATGCTTGTGAGATTATGGATAAATTTTAGACTGTGCTCTTTGTATTTACCAAAACACCCACAAACAGCATGTACTATGTTAATATACTTTTGATAAGCTTTTAGTAGTTAATAATAGGTAACATTTTTAGTTTTGTGTGAAAGTTTGAGGTGAAATGCTATTTGAGTTTTAAAATTATTTTACTCTTAGCAGGGTAATGTAGCTAATAATTTGTTTAATGATGGAAATTGTGTTCATAAAATTGTTTTGAATCACAAGAATCAGTCGACAAATAACTGAATAAACTATTTTAGATGTTTATACCCATTTGATCTAGTAATTCTATTTCTGAGAAACTGTCTTAAATATTAAATATGGAAAACAGTTATCCATGAAGATGTTCATCACAGCATTATTTTAGAAATAAAATGAAAAATTCTTAAAGACATTTTAATGCATGTTTTAAACTAAAAGTATGGTATAAAATTAAATAAAAAACATGAAATTATTTAAAATAACCAGAAAAATTTTAGTAAAATGGAAGATGCTTATATTTTAATGTTAAAAGAAGAAAAACCTAGCAAACAAAATTGCATATAAAGTATAACTACACATGAAGATTATAAGTAGTATTTACTGCCTAGACTTGTGGTGAGAATTAAGTGAAACAATACATCTGACCCCTTAGCAAAGTAGTAGATACACCGTAGCATTCAATAAATGTTAGTTCTTAGTTTTCTATATACGTGTATAGTAAAAAGACTAACAAAAGGATGATTCAATAATCTTTTAATTTGGCGGTGTTATGACTGGTTTGCAGGAGGGTTTTCTTTCCACTTGTATTTTCCAAATACTTCATAGTGCACAAATATGTCTTTAGCTATGGGGAAATAAATTACATAAACAAAGGTCATTCTGTGTTTGTATTCCTCATTAAGTTGACAGTGACGAGGGTGGCCGGGGAAGGGAGATCTTGTGATGTCCTTGAATATTCCCAGCTGGTCCAGCTCTTGGGTTGGGTTGATGTCACCTGCTCACACAAGACGATGGAGGTGATGGCCACAAAGTGACACTTAGAAAATCAAATAAAGGTACGACATATGCAGACAAACTTAACCCCATCACACAGGGCCAAGAAAGGAACACGCTGGGACACAACTTAAGGATGGATTGAAGAAGGAGACCTCTGTGAGCTTGCCTCCACCTCTCAGAAGTGCCTGGGTGCACAGTGGGGCATCTGCTTAGACAGATAATGATACATTTCTCCAGCAATTCCAGGAGCACTGGATATATTTTTATATTAACCAGGAGAATGTCATTCAGGGTTGACTTTGTCCTGCACAATCGGCTCTAATCCAAAAACCAGCAAAACGGCCTCTGTGATTGTCTTTCTGGGCATGGTGGTGAGGGCCATGTGGGGAAAGAGGTGGTCATGGTGTTAGGGCCTAATATGCTGATTCCAGAGAATGGAATTTTGGAAGAAACGTCAAGGTAGGGGTTTACAGGAGTCTTCCTGCTGTGGCTTTTATCTCCCCAGCCTCTTCCATTTCCCGCATTGTTTCCATCCCCGAATGCATGTGTCTATAAACTACTTAACTGGAAGGCTGGTGCTTGGTAAAAAGCATTCTGAGCTTCATCATTTTGATGAGCGTGTTCCATTAAATGATCTACTCCCACAGGTGACAGAAGGCGTCAAGGACTAAGTCTACTTTTAAAACAGTCAATGGCACAAGCTTTGGGCCAAGCAAAATCTTCATACTAGAAGCTGTTTGCTCCACTGTGGCCAGAGATAAGCTTCCTGTGCCACTCCCTTTTCAGCACTGGATGTAAAGACAGGCACCGGCTAAAGGCGGGTAGATGGCAGGAAGTCTTTGCCACCATTCAGCTGCTCTTGAAGCCCCCAGGAAGGACTTGCTTTGTCTCTTGGTGCCAATGGCTGACATATTTTGCTATGGGGCTGCTGGTGGTATGTGCGACTCTCTGTAGAGCTTTTAGTGGGGGTCATTTGAACAAAGGTAGAGTCAGTTTCTGACTTTCCCATCTTTATTTCCACTTGGATTCTAGGCTAAGAAACTAATTTCCTGCCTTGTTGAATGCAGAACCCGGAGGCAGCTTAACCTTTGATGACAGAGTTAAACTCTCAAATAGGCTGAATAATGATTAGGATTTAAATTAAGGATTAAACACTCCACAAGGCTCCCAGTGTGAGTACACTCTGAGTACATGCGGCTTCCGTGGCTGTCAGTGTGGCGGTGAAAAATGTAATCTCGGTCTCTAGAGGCTCAGTCTGGGCTGGCAAACATGGATTCAGTCTCTGAACTTGGAATGCAAAATCCCTGCTCCTCTTATCATAAAATCCAGGCACTCCTACAGTACCAATTAGCTCAAAGCAGGCTTTGCAAATATTTGAAAAATCAAATCTCTACCTTGAATGCATCCAAGGTTGGTCTGCTGTTAACTCATCATGGTATGTTTCTGGTTTCAACTTTGCTACTAACTTGCTGTATGACCTTGGGCCAGTCACTCAGTGTTTCTGGATTCTAAGATGAACAGCTGGGTGTGAGGATTGGTCCTGCTCAAATTTTGATGATTCTACTTTAGGCAGGGACTTCAAAGTTTCCACTTTGTTCTTGGGTCTGTTCTTATGAAATCGCCTTAACCTTCAATGCCCCTATCTACCCAACGATTCTATAACATATACACACAGAATGTTAGGAGATCCAATCTTTTGATCTTCTGCCACATGGTAAAGCACTTTGGAAAATCAAAAATATGCCACAACTTCTGACCTTTGGCGACTGTATTCTGTAGGACACTAGTTCCCTAATATTTAATGAATCTTTGGAAAAAAGGTGTTTGATTTTACATAAGTTTGGTTAATACTACATACTGTATCACTGTCTTAAAAATGTATAATGCTTACTAGTTTTATGCCCTGAGAAGCTCTGTTTAGCCAGCATTTTAACCTTCCAAACTATTCAACCACTGTGATTGTTTATGTCTGTTTGGTTTATAATTTCCTTGCCACCCCTGCTACCCCTGCCACCCCCAGCAACAGTTGATTAGACTAGAGATGGGTATCTCATCCAAACTGGGCCAGGCAACTGTAGTGGTGGACCTTTGATTTATAATATGCAGTGAAGCAGCAGAGAACATCAGTCTGGAGAGGGAGCAAGAAGAGCAGAGCAGATAAGGGGAACAAAGTGAAAGAATATCTCCTTGGCATCCCCGATCCAGTTCATTCCTCAGGTTGGCTGCCTGTGGGTTCCTGAGATACTTCTGCATCCTTATCTGCCCCAGCCACTATGATTAATTTCTCTAACTTACAATGAAAAAATATTATTTTCACTCCTTCCTTCCTTCCTTCCTTCCTTCCTTCCTTCCTTCCTTCCTTCCTTCCTTCCTTCCTCCTTCCCTCCCTCCCTCTCTCCCTCCTTCCCTCCTTCCCTTCCTTCCTCTTTCTTTCTCTGTCTCTCCCCTCTCTCTCTCTTGCTCTTTCTTTTTCTTTTCTTTTCTTTTTTTTAAGATGGGAGTCTCACTCTGTTGCCCAGGCTGGATTGCAGTGGCACAATCTTGGCTCACTGCCATCTCCACCTCCTGGGTTCAAGTGATTCTCCTGTCTCAGCCTCCCAAGTAGCTGGGATTACAGGTGTGCACCACTACGCCCAGCTAATATTTGTATTTTTTAGTAGAGATGGGGTTTCCCTATGTTGGCCAGGCTGGTCTCAAACTCCTGACTTCAAGTGATCTGCCCACTTTGGCCTCCCAAGGTGCTAGGATTACAGACATGAGCCACCACACCCAGCCCTTTCTTTCTTTCTTGGCATGCTTAATAGCATTTCCTTGAACCTGCAGAATAGTTGACAATAATTTTTTCTAGCATCTCTTGGGAGCTGCGACAGGCTAAGTTGGAGAGTGTTCCAGCACTAAGACCAAAATTATAGCAGAACTGCAGCAATTAGCTTGGTGGTTTCTGGAAAGTGGGCAGGGTGGTTTAGGTACCAGTCATCTCTCAGGGCAGTGGAAGAAGTCTAAATAAGCAGAATTGTGTCCAGAACAAGGGAGTGACCACTGTAACATATAAGTTGTTACTCTTTGGAAGGAAGACAGTGGCTCAAACGTGTACTAACTGTGTTTTTCTATTTTATGATGCCTTGACATTTTGGGGGCCTTGCTCACTGGGGAGAAACTGCCTTTCGCAGGGTTAGTCAATTCCTGGAAATAGTAAATGGCTTATCTATGAGCCTGCCTTTGAAATGCAGACCAATTAATCCATGATCCATGGCCACACCCCAGCCATCTTCTTTATTTAACTCTCGCATACCAAGCCAATATTCTCCTGACCTACATCAACCCAGGGCCAGGGACCAGATACCTAGGGGCAGCTTTATGCCCACAAAGCGTGCTGGACTCATTCCAACTAGTTCGAAGCTGTTTACCCTGCCCTGGGTTTCCCACGGAAACTCCAATAACAGCTGTGGCCATGCTGTCCCCTGCCTCCCACTCCTCAGTTGACTCTACTGTTTCCTCACGTGACTTGCCTCATTCCTAGGGAAGCACCGAGTGCTTGCCTCATTCCTAGGGAAGCTATAACACTAAACGTTTCCTTCAAAGGCATTGACCTCTCCATGTTGCCACTCACTTTATCAATTCAGTCCCAGGCACATATTAAAAAGCATCAGAGGGAAGGAGCCAACTTATGGACTATTTCATTTATCATTTGGTTAACATCTTGAAGAGTAGGAAAATAGGCTTTTTAAAACCAGGGAAATCAAAGCTCAGAGAAGTGGGAGGATGTGACTTCAGGTCAAACAGATGGGCCCAGTGAAAGCAGATTCGAAACCACACCATGTGATGCTGAAGCACAGACTCTGAATTACAGCTAAGATAGAGAGTCCTGGGTCCACGCTGTGCTCGGGGCTGAGCACACAGCAGTGGCTACGACAGGCATCATTTCTGTCTTTATGGAGTTCACATTTATTTTAGTTGGGAGACAGACGTGGATAAAATGACTTCACAAATAAATGTGTATTTTGAAACCAAGGAAATGCTAAAAGTATAAAGTAGCCAAGAAGTTAATTAAGAGATTATTTTCAAGTGCAAATAGCCTGAGGTTGGAGGAAGGTAGCAAATGTTATTAAGTGAATGAATGGAGATGATTGGGGCTGAGTTTAGAAGTAAAAAAAACAAAAATGGGCGAACTTAATAATATAATTTATGTAACCCAATATATTCAGAATGTCAACATTTTGACATGTAATCAGTATAAAATATTATTAACAAGATATTTTACTTTCTACTTTTCACATTAAGGCTTTGAAATCCGGAGTGTATTTTATACTCACAGCTCAAGTCTGTTCAGACGAACTACATTTCAAGGGCTCAGTAACCATGTGCGACCAGCGACTACTGTACTCCATATGGAACCACATAGGGAGAGATGATCTAGGTTCAGAATACTAGCTTGGTAGTCAGTCCCTCTGCCCTTTGGAAATACAGTTCTGGCATCTGTTGTTCCTCATATGAAACATGATGTCAGTGTCATTGTCATTCCTTTATAGGTAGCTGTTTTCCCATTTGGTTGCTTTTAAGATTTTTTTGGTCCATGGCTTTTTGCTCTTTCAATATAATGTTGCTGGAGTTAACTTACATTTTTCTGCTGATGATTCTGTGTGTCGTTCAAAGATTTACATCTCTTCTTGAGAACAGTTTTGACCATTTTTGTCGAATAACGTTTCTCCCTTTTTCTTTCAATGTCTACTTCCAGAACTGATATCAGATCTAGGTTTGATTTTGTCATTCTGTTCTCCATGTTTTTTAAAGAGCTCTTTTATAATTTCTATTTATTTCTCACTACTGTATTTAGAGTAATTTTTTAGTGCTCTCTTCTGGTTTGCTTATTTTCTCACCTGCTGTCTAATCTGCTTACTGAACGTACATTGGGTTTTCAATTTCAGTGGCTAAGTTTTTCATTTCTAAACCTCCTCTTAATTCTCTGTAAAATATGTCTTTATAAACTTCTGATCCATTCTTTCACTGTAGTTCCCATTGCTTCTCCGATCTCCTTCATTCTCTTGCTTATTTTATAGTCTGTTTGAAATTGTCCTAGCAGCTCCAGTTCTCCATTTGATGCTCCTGCAAGCTCACCCTTGTGTTTCATTTTCACATTGGATTTATAATTTTTATTGTGAATTCATCTCAGCAGCACTTGTTTCATAGGGGGTGGTGGAGATGCATCTGTGGTGGGATATTGGTTTTGCATTTAAGAGTTCTAAGTATATTGCTGGTCTGGACTAGCTAGGTATTCCTTTCTTAGCAGGAAGGTTTATTCCCAAGTGGGTGGAATAATTTTGGACTGTGTGTCTCTAGTTTCGGAGTTTCCATTTCTTTTTGTTTCCCATCCTTGACCCGAGAAGGACAAGGTTTCTTGCTCTTTTTCCCTGCATAAGAACAAAGTTTTGTGGTCTTTGATTGGGAGTAGCTCTTTATAGCTCCAGGCTCCATGCAGGGGCTTACACCCAGCTTCTAGCTCCTAGGTGTGACACTTCACTTGAACTCCTAGAATTGATGTTTGAGCATAGTACCCACAGGATGCATAGTCAGTGAACTCCCATTTACTGCAATCACTTGGCTTTGAGATCTTTTCCTATTTCTGGACTCTTGGGTTTTCTATTTCTTGTTTTCTTTCCCAGCTCAGTTTTACAGTTTGTTGCTACCCTTTGCCCATAATTTCTGTTTGTCATGGAAAGGGGGGAACCTGTGTCTTCTCAGTCTACCCTTTTCCTAGAAGGCTTTCATGCCTGGCTTTTGTAATTTAAATAAGGCATAAGAAAAGTCTTCCATTGTTTCCGCATACTTCATATTTCCTGTGGTAGTTTAAATAGTGTTTTCAATTGAAGTGTTATTGAGACAAAATATTTTTATAGCCATGTTATTATTGTGTTTATGACTGGTTTAAAAAGCAGACCATCTGTAGGCTTCCCTTGTAAGGGTAGGAAAGACAAGAGGCTACATGTGTGGTTTAGAACTAGACAGGGTCCAAATCTTTGCCGGACTCCAGCTCCATAATCTCTGTGACAGCAGACACTGCTGCCTCGACCTCTGTTTAACAGCCCATACCTTGCACCAAAGCAAGCCAATGCTAAATGTTCATTGAATGGATGAATAAGCAAATAACGTACAGTTTCTGAGCCTTTATGTCTTCATCGGTAAAATACAAGTGGCACTGCTAACATTGTTAAGTTGTTGTGCAGCTTGGACGTGGTGTGTGTAAAGTGCCAGGCACATTGCAGGTGCTAAAAACACTTACTATCCGTGGTTCCATACAAAGGAGGACCCTGGTTTAATTCAGAGATCATCAGTGTACATCGTGAGAAATTCTCTAACTGGACTTTTTAGGACTCCTTTTATGCTTTGTGAATTTCCCACTCAATGTGATAGTTTTGTTCACCTCCACCTATCTACTAATTTATCTGCACTTCTTGCCTAAGCAGGCTGTTGGAATGGAATGTAATTCTCATGGCACTGTGCATGGAGTTCTAATCGCCCTGTCCTTCATGAAATGCTCTCTCATACACTCCTTCTCTCACAATTAGTGCTGGTTTTTCCAGCCATGCTTCCACTTTGGAAGGTAGCACCTCGATTGTTATCTGCTCTATCTGCAAGATATCTGCTGGAAGTCAGAGACTGAAACTTTTCCTTCTTTGTAACTGTAGCTGGCAGAGCCATGGACACATGATAGACAGTCAATAAAAGACTAACTGGATTGTTACCAAGTTGAAAATCAGTGCATACATCATGAAGGCTAGGCCAAATAAACTCCCTTGATTAAGATCTTCTAAATTACACATAGCTCTAAAATTAGAAAAAGCAAGGCAAATAACAGAGGTAAGTCAAACCTTCCTGCTAAGAAAGGAATATCTAGCTAGTTCAGACCAGTAATACTCTTAGAACTCTTGCGTAAAACTATCCTTAGCTTTCCCTCAATATCCTTTGAATACGTCATAAAGTTCAATTTGGAATCAAATCGTACCCTCTCTCCCTCCCTTGTTCCTGTAACTACATTGTCTCTGCAACTTGAGGTTATTGCTGAAATAATTTTTATCCTTCAGTGACTTACCTCTGTAATTTGCCTTGCTTTTTATAATTTTAGATCTATGTGTAATTTAGAAGACCTTAATGAAGGGAGTTTATTTGGCCTAGCCTTCTTAATGTATGCACAATTTTCAACTTGGGAACAATCCAATTAGTCTTTTATTGACTGTCTACCATGTGTCCATGGCTCTGCCAGCTACAGTGGGGCTACAAAGAAGTGAAAGTTTCAGCCTCTGACTTTGAGCAGAATAGTTTGTTGGGGGACAGACCAACAAATTATCCTATAATTCTAGCCATAATCATGTGGCAGGTTTTATGACTCAGACTCTGAATGCCATATGAGTCAGAGATCAGTGTGGCTGAAGTCATCTCTAAAGCTTCATGGGGAAGAGGGGTCTTCACCTGGGTCTTGAAGGACAGGGGGGATTTGAATGGGCAGGAGGGAATTACAGATGGTGGGGCACAAGGCGCCTCAGCATGGTGTTTCCATAGGGTGGAGAGGAGACTCACTATTACAGAACAGAATTCATGCTGGGTGTTGAAGGTGGGCCAATTATTGGAGGCCTTAGTAAGATGACAGTCACTCTCCCCAAAGGAAGCATAGAAAGAAACAGATTGCAAAGGAAATATTTCTGTGCCAAGTTAGATCACCTTTGGTCTTTTAGGTCTTATAGCACCCACAAACCCACATAAATTTCATACCCGCACCCTGTTCTGGACCGGTCAGCGCCAATTGGAGAGAAGTCTCTCCCCATCCAAAACAGCTCAGCAGCCACA
>PVKV010029377.1:7071-23808 GCA_004027835.1 Alouatta palliata | reverse complement strand
GTGGTGGCACATGCCTGCAGTCCCAGCTACTCTACTCGGGAGGCTGAGGCAGAAGAATTGCTTGAACCCAGGAGGTGGAGATTGCAGTGAGCCGAGATCACGCCACTGCACTACAGCCTGGGTGACAGTACGAGACTCTGTCTCAAAAAAAAAAAAAAAAATCCATCTTATACATATTCTCATACCCTTTTTTCCTATAAATAAATAGTGACTACATCATTCTTTTTAAAGATTGCACATATTTCACCACATGGATAGGCTCTAATTCACTTAATTAATCCTTTATCAATAGGTATTTAGATCACTCATTTTTTTTTTTCTTTTTGAGACAGAGTTTCACTCTGGTTGCCCAGGCTAGAGTGCAATGGTGTGATCTCAGCTCACCACAACCGTCTCCCAGGTTCAAGTGATTCTCCTGCCTCAGTCTCCAGAGTAGCTGGGATTACAGGCATGTGTCACCAGACCCAGCTAACATGGTTTCTCCATGTTGGTCAGGCTAGTTTCAAACTCACGACCTTCGGTGATTCACCCACCTCGGCCTCCCAAAGTGCTGGGATTACAGGCATGAGCCACCATGCCCAGCCAGATATTTAGATTACTTTCTATGTTTTGTTATTATAAAAAAAAAAGGAGAGGTAAGCAATCTGATACACACATCTGTGCATACTTCACCAACTGTTTCTTTAAATTCCTAGAGGTGAATTTAACCTTTTTTTTTCTTTTTTTGTAATGACTTTGGGTTCATACTGCTCAAACTGTCATCCAAAAGATATGTACCAAATTTACTTTTTAACAAGAAGGAAACCTTTAAATGCTAAAAGTAAGAACACATTTTACATCTCTAGTATCTATATAAAATGGCAAACCATTTTTTAAATTGCATTTTATCTCTATCTAAAATACTGACTCATGCCTCTTATACCGTATTTAACATTTGGAGGGGGAAAAATCCTAAAATACCCAAATAATTTCTAGTGGTTTTATTTTCAGGACAATGTTGTTTTGAAAAGGTAAACTCCAAAAAGAATATACTTGCTGCAAAATAAGCAAATCAGCAGAGAACGCTGAAAAGCAGGAAAGGAAGCAAAAAATAAACCAATCAGTTAGAGCAGTTATCAGGTCACCAAATCTGCATCTTTACACAATGGCAGAGAGAGAAAAGTAGAGACAGTGAAAACGTGAAACTAAAAGAAGCGGCCCTCAGAGCTTCAGTGATGGCAGGATGAAATTACACACAGACACATATATCTACATGCTCTGTACACATCAATCCTGGCGCTAATCTCCAGAGGTTAGAACACAAGAGGAATCTTTGTTTGGTTTATTGAGCCAAACATACCATGCAGAAAGGGAATGGGGGAGGCCAGGATACAGATTTCCTTTAGGTAAGAATGTCTACTTAGCAGCTTGAGGGGCCAGTATCAATTACTTCCCTTCCAGGGCAAAGAAGGAACATTAAGCAAAAGACAGCTAAAGGCACTGATTCCCTTCAAAAACCATCACATCTGAGAGGGCCCAATCATCAAGCTCTATTAAAAAAGTGGGCAAGGTAAGAACATTTAACAGTAAAACTAATTGGTGACAGAATCATGCATGAGCTAAGAAGTAAAGGCCACACATTATGACTAAAAACAACTCATTGACTAAAGTTTCATTCTATCCAAGAAGAGGACATTAGATCAAACTTCCATAACAAAAGCAGTGTATGCTAAGTTAACTAGCAGTGTATGTACACGCGTACACGTATGTGTGTGTGCATGTGTTGGGGGTGGTTGCTTGGCAATGCCACAAATCTATGCATCTAACATTCTAGGCAAGAATTCTGCAAATGATGGCCCATGGACCAAAGCTAGCTAAGATTTGTATATAGCAGAAGCTAAGAATGACTTTCACATTTTTAAATGGTGGAAAAAATAAATTATGTGGCATATAAAAATTGTATGAAATTCAAATGTCAGTGTCCATAAACATTTCTTGGAACACAGTCACACCCACTCATTTATGTCTACGGCTGTTTTCCTGCTATTATGGCAGAGCTGAGTAGGTGCAGAGACCTGGACGGCTGGCAAAGTCAAAAATATTTACTATATGGTTCTTTACGGAAAGTTTGCTGACCTCTGTTCTAGGCTATAAAATCACATAGTTTTTTAATGGATCACAGCACCAAGCCTGTGCAGGTTTGTTGGTTTAGCCCTTGACATATCCAAGATTTTGATATAACCTGCCAAGCCAATACAGAATGCAACCCCATTGGCTAACAACAATGGAAACATCCAATAGGTCATCAAGATGCTGGGATACCTGCCTATGATAAGAAGAAGATGCAAAAGGCTTTTCTGAGTTGAAAATTAGATGCTTCCAGAAGGTCTAAGTGAAAATAAAGGTGAATGAAGGTATTCTCTGTAAAAAAAAACAAAAACAAAAACAATGTTTGGTATCTCTGGCCAGGTGCAGTGGCTCACAACTGTAATCCCAGCACTTTGGAAGGCTGAGGCAGGTGGATCACCTAAGGTCAGGCACTCAAGATCAGCCTTGCCAGCAGGGAGAAACCCCATCTCTACTAAAAATACAAAAATGAGCCAGGTATGGTGGTGCATGCCTGTATGCCTGTAATCCCAGCTACTCGGGAGGCTGAAGCACAAGAATAGCTTGAACTCTAGGAGGTAGAGGTTGCAGTGACTCAAGATTGAGCCACTGTACTCCAGCCTCCTCGGCCACAATGAGCCTCCATCTTAAAAAAAATAAAAGGATGTATGATAGCTCCTTCTAAAGATGAGAATGTAACTATCTTCAAAATGGCTACCACTTTCTGAGTACTCACTAGGGGCCTAGGACTAAGCAAAATTTTTTGCATTTATTATCCCATTTAATGGTCATCTCCTCTAGACTCCAGTAAGTTCTATGGCCCAAGCTGAACACAACCAGAGAGCTCAGGAAATGAGAATCAAAGCGAGATTCAAAGTCTAAAGCCTGTGTTTATAATCATTATCTAACCCAAGAGCAGAAGGCATAAATGATCACCACAAATAAATGACAGGAAAGGGAAAGACTACAGAAACAGTAGAAGCAAGTTTACTTTTATGGCCATAAGTATTATACAGTATTTTATTCATATATCTCACACTTTCTTTTGACTCAGAATGCCCTCTCTTAGTCTAGCATTTAAAGAAAAATACAATTCAGTCCTGCCAGACTCTTTCCTATTGAGAAAAATCAACACAGGTACCCAACTATGAAGGCATTTTAAAGGCAGCAAAATTAGACAACCAAAGTTATAAGTGTAACTTCCACCCTTGAAGTCCCTGTGGTACCTGTGAATGTCTCAAAATGAAAGGAGAAGGGTGAAGTACTTTTAGGGATGATGAACTATAAAGTACATGTGCAATATTTTAATTTTCAAATTGAGACTGTAAGTGAAGATGTTAAATACAATCTTGCCCACAGAGAGAACCTTGCACCTGGTGGGCAGCTATTGTTTCTTCCTGCCGAGCATCCATGTCCTTCACTCTGCCAAATACACCATCGTTTTCCAGTTTCCTCTAAATATCTACATTTGGGGACCACTCAATCCTAACTCATTTTTGAAAATCTTTTTCTTAAAAACAATGTTTTAAGTGTTAATATTTTCCTCATATCAATCTGAAGATAATGTACTTATTATCATATACCATGAATATACATGTTTCCTCAGATGTTTATTATTAGTTGCCCAAATCTGGCTTATAAGTCCTTCTTGTGGGCCAAAGAGGGGCTAAGAGTTTTACATAGGAAACTTCTAGACAGACTTCCAACAACTCTACTAGTTAAGCATATCCAGACAAGTAACTGAAGAGTCAAGCAGGTTAAGTAGCTAGAGTGAATAAAGGAAACCAAATTTGAATTTCAAGTCTATTTTGACTCAAACTGTGTTTTTCCAATCATGGCACAAACACATTTTCTTATAATGATTCCCTTTCAGTCAAATTTCAAAATTTCTGGAGAGAAGACAGTGGAGCTGAAAGACCCATTTACTCCAAGGGCTGGTGTCAAGATCAAATCTTTGCTTATCCACCATCAAGCTATCTGGTCTGAATTTTTAGACATAATTTTTAAAAAACACAGCCACAGTGCATGCATGACTAGCATGTCAGGCCAGCTTGGCTTATCAACTGACAGGCAGTGCTTCGCTGTGGGAATAAAATCAAAGTACTTTGACACCTCTAAGGATACATAACTAGTCTGAAGATACCTCTCTTTCTTTCTCTCACTAGTCTGAAGATCTTCTCTCACTCTCTCTCTCTCTCTCTGTTTTTTTCTGTTTTTTTTTTTTTTTTTTTTTTTTTTGGTAGAGATGGAGTTTCACCATGCTGGCCAGGCTGGTCTAGAACTCCTGACCTCAAGTGATCCACCGACCTCGGCCTCCCAAGGTGCTGAGATTACAGACATGACCCACCACGCCCAGCCTGAAGATAATTTTAAAAGGCAGGTAATGAGCACATAGATCTACTTTTCAAAAATGTTTTTTCTCTTTAAAATGGTCATTCTGTGGTGGCTCATGCCTGTAATCTCAGCACTTTGGGAGGCTGTGGCAGGAAGATCACTTGAGCCCAGGAGGTCAAAGACGTATAGTGAGCCATGTTCATGCCACTGCGTTACAGCCTGGACAACAAAGGGACACCCTGCTTCAAAAAAAAAGAAAAAAGATCATTCTAACTCCCATTTTATTCAATAAAAAGATGTGTCTCTAATTTTTTTAAGCCCTGGATCTCTTTTCTAAGACAACTACAGACTCTCTTCCAGAAAAATACACATATACCAGTTTTGGTCACAACTACAGGGGGTTCAGGAATCCCTTGAAACCAACTCTTGGAGGGTCGCAGGCTCCCAGGATAACCCTTGCTCTAAAAGCATATTACAAAAATCCTTACATTATTTCACAGGCCCAGAATAAAGACCATATAGCTAGCTCTCTCATTATTTTCTGTATTTTCAGAAGGCAAATATCAAACAAACAAATTCTTTTCACTAGTCTTTTATATTCTCAAAAAAAACAAAAACAAAAACAAATCTTATAACTCGAGTAAATCAATAAACATAAGGTCATACAAGTTCAAAGTCCAAATCAATTTTCTTAAAATCCGCTATTTCCATTTCTCTGTTTCTGCCCATAAAGATCTCCCTAGAAAAGAAGAAACACTAGTATGGCATAGGGCTTGAGTCTTTTCTACTTGAACATTCATAAACAGGTTAATATTTAAAAACAAGACCACTCCTAAAGTTTGTTACAAGATGTTCTCACATATATATGAGATATACAGTATGATGAAAAGACAATTCTTCAATGTTCAATGAATGGATCTGTGTCAATGCAATTGCAAATTAAATCATGTAGCTGACAAAGCAGATTTTAGAGTTCATAAAAGCACAAATTATATGTTTTCCACTACTTGAGTCAAGAACTTTCAGGCTGAGCACAGTGGCTCCAGCCTGTAATCCCAGTACTTTGGGAAGCTGAGGGTGGAGGATGGCTTGAGCCCAGGGGTTCAAGACCAGCCTGGGCAACATAGTGAGATCATGTCTCTACAAACATAAAAATAAAAAACTTAACCAGGCATTGTGGCGCATGCCTGTAGTCCCAACTAGTTGGTAGGCTGAGGTGGGAGGATCACTTGAGCCCAGGAGTTCCAGGCTGCAGTGAGCCCCAATGATCGGTGCCACTGCACTCCAGCCTAGGCAACAGAGGAGGATCCTGTCTCAAAATTAAAAAATAAAATAACTTACGGGAATGTTTATTTTCAAGTACAGCTCAAACTTTAAAGTCTTTCAAATTACTCTTGGTCTTATTACTCTAGACTATTTCTACCATCATTCAACAAAACTGTAAGTTATCAAATGAACTTAAAAAAATGTTTGAACAGCACTCCATCTATGAATAACTGACAGACTATCTCTCGAAAAGTTAAGTTACAGGGGGCAGTGATACTTTCCCATGAAAATATTAAAAATTATTTTAAATGTCTAGATACTGTTTCAAAATCAGTATTATGATAAGATTAAGAAACACTTAAAAACAACATTTTATCGCATGACACTTTCTAAATAATAACTATTCCCACCAAAATTGTGAACCCCAATCAATTGACAATTGCAGTTTACAATTTTAGTACTTAAGATATAAAACAATTTTTCTTTTAGAGTGCCCTGTCTCCTAAAATCAAGGAATTGAACAGGATCTGATGTCCACCTACAGCCAGCCTTTAAGTCATTATTTTTTTCACAGTCAGGGAAACTTCACACTCTAGGGGAAGGCAAGCTACACATCAGAATCTTCATGTAAAGTAATTTTTGCCTTTGTGACAAAAGTCAAATTCTTGAGCACTAATTCTTGAGAACACTGTAATGGTATTATTGAAGTTACTGGCTTCGCATCTATCATTTCTAGCTAGCGGTTAAACACACGTCACTTTAATACATTTGCATCTGCAATTCTTCCTCTTTGAAAGAACTGGGGAAAACAGAGAGAATGTACCTAAATTTAGTAAGGAAAGTGAAACAACCAATTTTATCCTACACAACTTCTTCATCCCGGATATGAAGATCCAAGATCTACTTGGGGGACAGGAAAACTGGAAAACAATGATATGGCTTAATAAAATAACAAACCTGGGTTCAAGACTTGATCCTGGTGCTAACCATATCTATCCTATCGGAGGTCAAATAAGCTGTATTGGTGCCTGTTTCCTCATCCACCTCTCACCACCTAAACGTTGCCATTTACAAGAGAGCTATTGAAGTTGAATCAAAGTGACTTTTGGAAAGAGATGCCAATATAATTTGCAGTGTGTTCCAGACAACGACACATAAGGCAACGTTTCTCATTGAGTACCCCCGCCCCCGCTTTCAACTTCCCCTTAAGATAGGGACAACTGCATAGACATTTTTTGAAAATCAAAAAGAAAAATAAATAAAAGCACCCCATCACGATCGCCGACAAGATACCGACTCTGTGGGGGAACTGGGTGCCGGGTGAGGACGATGGGTACACGCTCCCGGTCGCTCCGCGAACTCCTCCCGGAGGTCGCCAAGTTTCTCTTTCACCCTTTTTCCCGCACCCGCCGAGCCCAGGAAGGAAGGGGGCGGCCGAAAGGGCCGGAACCGCGCGACCTGGAACCTGCGGCCTTTTTTGATTGCCGGCCGCGCCCCGCGCAAGTGCCGGCGTTCGAGACCCGCCCCGGCACGCGTGGGCACCAACTTCGCGGGGACCCCCAGCGACGCGCCCCCTCGGTCCCCCTAGTCCCGCGTCTCCCAGGCTCAGCCGGATCCGGGCGTCCCCGTCACCCTCCCCACCCCCCGGTGGAGCGAGCCCACCCCTAGCAGCGTCAGCCTGGATGGGACGGCGGGACCGCAGTCACCTTCGCGAGGAAGGAGCTAGGGCCCCGACTTCGGGTGGCCCGCAGCCCTGGCGGCGTCCAGGCGAGCTCACCTGGCGGCTGGCGGCGGCCTCTGGGGCGGCCTCTGGGCGTGGGCCGGGCGGGGGCGGCAAGGGGGGCGGCGGGGACCCGGACTGCAGCCGGGGCCGCCGCCGGCCCCCTAGCCTCGCCCCGACTCGCGTTGGCCGCGGCCGCCCCCGGGGAGTACCGGGAGCGCGGGGAGCGCGGGGAGCGCGGGTCCCGCGGCGGCGGCGGCGGCGGCGCGGCGCTACTCAGCTCAGGCGTCGGAGCGGGCGGCCGCGGGCGCCGCCGCCTCCTCCTCCATGGCTGTTTACCCGGCTGCATTGTGGGAGTTTGACCTCCGCCGCCGCCAACCGCCGCCTCAGCTTGCGCCGCCGCCGCCGCCGCGCACGCCATGGGAGCCGTGACTGACGGTGAGGCCCCGCTTGCAGCCACCCGCGTCCGCTGCACGGCCCGCTCGGCCTCCCCCGAGACCCCTGGCCTCCCAGGCCGCTTCCGGGAGCCCCTCGGCCTCCCCGGCTGCTTCGCCCGAGCGCTTCGGCCTTCCCGACCTCTCCCCGGAGCCCCAGGCCTCCCCGGCCGCTTCCCACGAGTCCCTCTTCCTCTCCTCGAAGCCCGAGCGCCCCTCGGAGCCCCTCGACATCCCCCGCCCGCTCTCCCGGAGTCGCCGCCCCGCTGTAGGGTGTGCCGGCAGCGTGGTCGGAAGGCTGGGAACACACGTGGGTGGCCGAGACGGCTAGAAGCGATGCAAGGGCGGGTGGGACCGGAGGGAACCCGGGTTTGTCTAGGGATGCGGTGAGGGCCCAGGAAGCCGCGAAGGGTGGGCGGTGGTGCTGGGCTTGGGGCTGGGGGCTCGGAAGGTTTGTGGAGGGCTGGGACGGAGTGGCAGCTCCAAAGATGGGGCGGGAGTTTCAGGACTCATGTACGAGGGTTGTCGGGATACAGAGCGTGACACCTGGAGGGGTCCTGGGGCATATTGGGAAGGGCTCACAGACAATGGAGGGAATTGCGATGAGGCCTTGAACTGCGAGTGGATTGTGGGTGAGGAGAAGGAGCGAGGAATTATTTATAAAAGGAATAGATCCGGAGGGTAATCAGGAAGTGTACCTGGGAGATTAACGGGGAGTAAGGAGGAGCCTGTATAGGGATGAGACCATCTAGGGTAGATCAGGACGATAAAAGGTAGGGGTGTGTGTCTGTGTCTGTGTGTTGGGGAGGGTGATTTGTCGGATGGAATGGATTTAGAGGAGCAAAGGCTGGGCCTGTGGGCAGTCTAAGGGAGATGGTCTATGGAATGAAAGCAGAAATAAAGTAACACTTTGGGGAAGGAGAAAAGGGCGTGTTTGACAATTGGAGGGAGAACCTACAAGGTATCTGGTTAGGGAGGAGGGAGGTCCTTTGATATCTGGAAAGGGAAGATCTAGGGCTCTTGGGTGTTTTTGAGGAGAAGGTAACCAGTTACTGTAAATGCCTGTGGATAGGCCACTCCTGAAGAGTTGAAGACTACTTGGGTCTCCACTTTAAGACTACTTAAAGGGCCTGGCCATGGGAAGAACAGTGATGGGCCCAAATATGCAGACTGATAAAGAGTGGTGGAGGTGGGAGGCTACTAAGACCCAGGAACTTCATGTGGACTTTCAGCTTTGCTTCGTTCCAGTTTCATTTATTTAGTAGATATTTATCCTTCTTGGACTAGGCTTTGGGATTACAACCCAGAACCAAGGAGCTCATTATGAGCTTTTTCCTCTCTTACATTTCAGTCTGGCGGGAAAGAAACATTGCCTAATTAATTTTAAGAGTGACAAATATTACCACAAGGGAGTGCAAGGTTGGAAACGGTAGGAACATGTAACAAAGATAGTTTATCCAATCAATGGAGATGAGAAAGCCTCCCCCAAAAAGTTAATCTCATTTTTGAAGAATAAGTAGATGTTGGACTGGTGTTCTGGGTTGGGAGCCACTTGGACAAAGGCCCCAAGATGTTGGAAGAACTCAAAGCTGACAGGTATTGCTAGAATTTAGAAAGTTATGAGCCAGAGATTTCTAAGGGCAATGGAAGCCATTAAAAGTTTTTAACATTGGTGTGGGTGGTGTTAATCAGATTAGCATTAAAACACACACACGGCCAGGCACGGTGGCTCACATCTGTAATCCCAGCACTTTGGGAGGCCAAGGCAGGCAGATCTCTTGAGCTTAGGAGTTCAGGACCAGCCTGGGCAACATGGTGAGACCCCATGTCTACAAATACAAAAAAATTGGTCTGGCACAGTGGCACACACCTGTAGTCCCAGGACTTGGGAGGCTGAGGAAAGAGGATCACTTGAGCCTGGGGGGTCTACACTGCAGTGACCCAGGGTCGTGCCAGTGCACTCCAGTCTGGGTGACAAAGTGAGACCCTGTCTCAAATAAAACAAACAAAAACATGCGTACACCCTGTCTCTGCTATGTGTAGAATGATGAGAGGAAGAGAAAATGAGGAGCTAAGTTTCCTCCCCACTTACTAATGTTTACGTAGTACTGTCAGGTAGTGTTCTAATTGTTATCCCCATTTTACAGATGAAACTAAGACATAGGTTAGCTTGCCCAAGGTTGCACAGATGGTAAGTTATAGAGGGTCAAAGGCAGGGAGTCCACCTGCATAGTTCTGCTCTTCCCTGTTATGCATCTGGTGTCTGCTAGTTCTGCAGTGGCCCTGGTGAGAGACAATAAGGACTAAGACCTAGAAGGAATGCAGAAAAGTGGACAGGTGGGAGGGAAATGTGTGAGATAGAATGTCAGGACTTCAGGTATTGAATGGATGTGGGGAGAGGAGGAGTTTAGGATGATCCCAGGTTTTTGACTTCACTGTGTGCCTGTTAGTGCTACTTTTCTACTTACTGAGAGAGAGATGTCCAAAGGAGCAATAGGCTTTGTCACATGGGAGATAGGGATAGAAGATGAGTACTAAAGTACTGAGTGCAGCCAAGTGCCCCCCTCCCGCCCCCACGTCCTTAGAGGTCACAGGAGTCTCAATCCTGCCACTCACAGACTGTCTCAGCTTCCGTCTCTGAATGGAGATAATAATAAAATCCATGTCAGAGGATTGTTTTGAGGATTAAACACACAAAAGTTGTAAAGGGCTTTGCATTGAGTCCGACACATAAAAATTAATGTTCAGTAAATATTATTAAATGTCAGAGTTGTTACTAATCTGTCTTCCACTTTCCTTTGATGTGGACTGTGCTTTCTCTCTTAATCTGCACAGGTTCCCTTTTCTTGCCTTTTCAGGTAACAGCTCACTTATTCCTCAAGACCCACCTCAAAAATCCCCTCTTTCCTAGAAGTAGTTGACCCTCTGCCTATTGGCCATATTATTTTATGCATAGTTAGTGCTGCTATTGCCCTCAATACTTTATTTATATGCCTTATGCTAGAAAACATTTAAGGCAGTTCACCGTAATGAGAAAACATAAAAATTAAACGGATTAGTAAGCAAGACATAAAGAACATTGAGATTAGGAAAAATAAAGCAAAGTCAGAAGTGGGGTGATCCTCAAAATGCAAGAAGATAAGGCTAATACATTAATTCACCAGGAAGTGACCTGTTTCTCCAGTAGGTCATGCCGAGAGGCAGGACCTGGTCTTCTCTGATCTAGTGTTCATGAGAGAAGGCATCATCCTTAGATGCCCAGGAAAAGCAGGGTTTTTTCCTGATTTTAACTAGAGGAAAAGTTTATTATTGAGGTCCATATGAATGAAAGCCAGTGTCATATCCTTAACCTCTTTTCAGCACTGAAGATCATAGAGCTGTTTTGTAGCACATCCCTTGCCAGGTAAAAAAAGAGTAAATCACAATTTAGAAAGACATTCTAAAGCCAACAGAGGCTGGGCATGGTAGCTCACACCTGTAATCAATCTTAGCACTTGGGGAGGCTAAGGCTGGAGGACCACATGAGCACAGGAGTTTGTGACCAGCCTAAGCAACATAGCGACTTCATTTCTACTAAAAAATTTTTTAAATTAGCCAGGCGTGTGTGGTGGTGTGCACCTGTAGTCTCAGCTATTCGTCTCTACTAAGAATTTTTTTTAATTAGCCAGGTGGAGTGGCACATACCTATAGGTAGTCCCAGCTACTCAGGAAGCTGAGGAGGGAGTATCACTTGAGCCCAGGAGTTTGAGGTTGCAGTGAGCCATGATTTCACCGCTGCACTCCAGCCTGTCAACAGAGCTAGACCCTGTCTAGAAATAAAACCAATGGACAATGTGGCTTAGGTAGGTAGTGGGTAACTCTGCTGATCTGGCATAATTTAAGGTTTTTTGGTTAAGAATATCTAGACCATAAAGACAAACTACAACTTCTTCAGACCGTCCTCTATAAACATGGTTTTCGTCAGCTGAGATCAAGCTGAAATGAGTAGTATGTGTGATGAGTCAGCAAGTATTTATTACATACCTTCTAGGCACAATCCAGGGTCCTGGCTGCTTTGCAATAAACTAGACAGAGGAGAGCCCTGGCCCCTGCTTCAGGGAAAGAAGCCATAGTGTACCATCAAATAAGTAAATAAGATAATTTCTGAAAAGGAATGTAATTAAGTTCTAAGAATGAACTTGATGGAATGAGGACAGAGAGTAATGGGGGAGGGCAGTGAGACCTGACAAGTTCAACCAGATGAAGAGCCCACAAAAGTATTCCAGATACAGACAACAACTAGTGCAAAGGCCTGGGGTAAAAACAAGCTGTGCGCCCTTTAGAAGATAAGGAAAGCCAGTGGGCTGGATCTAGGGACAGGACTGCATCCAGGTGGGCCAAGAGGAGTATGATGCAAAAGAAGGTAAAAGGGAGCTCGAGAGGAGCATTGCAGACTTTGGAAAAGAGACTGAATTGTCCCTTGTGGGCATTTAGAAACAATTGGAGGATTGTAAGCAGGAGAGTTAGTGATCCAATTAATCTTTTAGATCATTCTGAGTTACATAAAAAAATGGATTCTAGGAAGGCAAAAATGAAAACAGAGAGCTCAATGCAAAGTATTCTTGATAAGAGAAGTATGGGCTTGCATTAGAGCAATGTTATTGTGGAAGATAGAAGTGGATGCTCTTGATACCTCATTAATCCTCCTGGAAAGCTCTTGGAGGGTTACCAGTACCTGTCCATGGAACTTACATGAGGGCCAAAGTCTGTTACAAGTTTGCGGTGCCTGTATCACTGTGTCTTCATGTAATCCATTCTTCTTGGTCTGCATATCCAGTTGGACTGGGAGCCCTAGAAGAAGCAGCCCTTTACTTCCTGCACTCAGTTTGAGGAACTGCCCTGCCTTAGAGGGAAGGAAAGGACTACTATATCACTATCTACACCTACTAGACTGGATATTTTCACCACTACTGTCATGTTGTAGGTGAAAAAGTGGAGATCTTTGGAAGTTAGTAACTTTCAGTCACACAGCTAGTTGTGACGAAGCATTTTTCTTTCCTTCCCTTGTTGCCACTCTAGCATTTTGGCTAACTGAAAAACAGTTTGGTTGTTGTCACTGTTAATTTAAACTATGTTAACTTTATATTTTGTATGTGTAAATTTGAAGGGTGTTAAATATTGTTAGTACCCTGATAGAAATCATTTCAGAAGCACTTTCTGCAGTTCAGAGAACATTAGGTAGATATATTGATATGCCAGAGCAACAGATGAGAGATGGAGAGAGGGGTTGGGGTAGATTGTGGCTCTATATTCCATTTAATAGAGCTTGCTGGTTTTGACAGTAGCTTTTTTTTTTTTTAACTAGGAAAGTATAATGCATGAATATAGACTTGTTGGAATTTGAAATAATGGTTTTTAGTATGCCTACGAACGATATGACAGAATAATGGAGCCACGCAATGACTTTCTCATAATGTAATTGTATATATTTTTCTGTGAATGCAGAGGTGAGTAGTAAGCCATCTGTAAAAGGAAGATAATAGTACACACTTTATAGAGTTGTTTCAAGGATGAAACATGATAATATATGTAAAGCACTTTGAAGTTGAGTGACCATTTAATTTATTGTGTAAACCAGGACACTTTTCAGAGTAAAAGGAAACAAAGAATGTGTGGTCACTGACTTAAATGCTGTATAAGTGTTTGCTGCTGCTGTTATTCCTATTTCACTTGCTGTTCCAGTGTTAATTAGACATTTGTGGGCACAGGGTTCATTTGTTTTTTGTTTGTTTTTTTTTTTCATTAGTGCCGTTGGATTTGCCCACTGTGTTTCATCCTCTGTGGCCCCAGCACAGGGATAACTGCTGCAGTTAAACTATTAAATGATGTTTCCTTAGCCAAGAAGATTGGTTTTTCAAAGCAAGATTGACATTTCACCTTGACTTTATTAACACTATAAACATTTAGGCAAGCAGAGAGAAAAGACAAAGGACCTCAACATGATATTTTGCTTTTCTTTTCCTTTTAAAATTTAAAATTTAATTGTGGTGTAAGTAATTTGCCTTGGCATCAGCAATTTATGTAGATCGGTCTCAAGTATCTTAGGAGAGGTTAATATATACATGGAGGAATCAAACCATCTTATGATTCCTTCCACCCACCTTTTTATGTGTCTTCTTAATATTGTTGACTTTAAAAATTGTTTTAATGATTTTGAGCTTTTTGAAAGGACGGACCAGGTGTTATTTTACTATAAGGAATGTAACATAATGGGCTAATATATGTAATTCATCTTAATAACATGAGCTGTGGTGGTCTAACAATAAATCTTACGGAAATCTCCATAAGCATTGTTTTTACATGGCTTTAGTCTCTCTTCTTGTTCATTTAAATAGGTCAAGTCAAGCCAGTTTTCTTTTTTGTTGTTAACACATCATAACTTTATTTAATAACAGAGTAGCATTTTTAATACAGAAAAAAATGAAGTACCTGAGAATGATAAATAAGTTTGCCACTCAATTAACCACTGTTACTACTTCAGAAAGAAAGTAATGCATGTCAGTAAATTCAAGAAGAAATGCACAATATGAAAAATGCAAACCTTCCCCTCTTTACCTTCCACAATAATCCCTCTCCCAGAATGATTTGTAATGCCTATAAAAGGTAAAAGTATCTTCTCTGGAATCTGACTTCTGAATTTGAGTTCCATTTCTATTTCTTACTTCCTGTGACACTGAATTTTTGGCAAGATGCTTTTTCATTGGTAAAATAGGGATAAGAATATCTATAATGCTATTGTGTGAATTAAGTGTATTTATATGTGAAAAGCATCTAAATCAATCCTTAGCATATTTAAGTGTTATATATCTGTTGCCCAGTATACCAGTATGTATATATGCTTGAAAATTTTATATAACCATTTACATACTGGTCTGTATTCAACTTTTATATACCCATAAAAAATTTTAAATGATATAGTAAATGCATATGTTTATGGGGTACATGAGATATTTTGATACATGCATACAATGCAAAATAATCATAGCATGGTAGATAGGATATCCATCCTCTTCAAGCATTTATAATTTCTTTGTTATAAACATTCTAGTTATGCTTTCTTAGTATAAAATATGCAATAAATTATTGTTGACTGTAATCATCCTATTGTGCTATCAAATGCTAGATCCTATTCACTCTGTGTAGCTATATTTTTGTACCCATTAAGCATCTTTGCTCCTCGCCTGCCACCACACACCGCACTACTCTTCCCAGCCTCTGGTAACCATCTCTACTGTCTACCTCCATGAGTTCAGTTGTTTTAATTTTTAGCTTTTCATGGAGTTCTTTTGAATATAGATCTACCTTATTCTTTTATATCAGCGTTTGTAGTCTATTAATTTTTAAAACAAATCCTCTATTGGCATTTAGTTTGTTTTCAGTTTTTTACTCTTCCAAGCAGTGTTACAATGGAGATAATTTGCATAGATATTTTTGTATATTTGTGGGAATACTTTCTAAAAGATAAGTCAAAAGGTATATGTGTCTTTAATTTTGGTATGTCTTGCTATCTTGCTTTAGTATTAGTAGCCAGCTGCTTTTCCCACTCTAATCCTTTCTGAAATTGTTATCCCTTCCTGTGGCTTTCAGTTTGACACCTACGGAATTTTTTGCCAAACTGCATTTAGAAAGGAAATGCTAATCCTCACTGGTAGATCACAGGATTACTAGTTCACAGAGGCAGGTGAGATTGCAGCCCTTCCTCAAATGGAGCCACATTTGACCTGTAATTTAGCCTTAGCAGGGAGTTACATAACAGTGATGCTATTGCCACTGGTTGTCAAGCCTTGACCTGTCACTAAAGTTGCTTTTTAATCAAGGTTTTAATGGCAAATATCGGGAAAGAACAATTATGAATTTTGAAAGGAATATTAGTCTGGATTTATGAGAAACTATCTGTTTTATGCTAAAACGAGAGCACAGCTAAAATGGCTCTGTCATCTGACCAGAGGCCTGAAAATCTGGAGTTGCTCTAGTAACTATAAAGGAGTCATTTCTTCCTGCCTTTATGTTTATGAAAAATAGAGTTTTAAAATCTAACTTCTTGAAAGGACTTTTCGGGTCTTATTTAGTGTGTCGAGTAATTTTATATTTCTTCTGGGTATATGTTAGCATATATGTATCCCATTTTGCAGATAAATATTTACATTTCAGCATCAATATGTCATTACTGCTTTTAAACTGATTTTGAAAGACAGAGATTTTGTATGTGCAGTTATGGTACAACATAAAACCAAATCCAGTAGGAAGTCATAAGTTCTAGAATTGTGATAACAGTCTACTGTTAAACCAATCCTGTTTTTTATGTCTTCAGTGGTTAACATTTCATTTAGGCATATTGGATATGAGGCATTTTGATGAGCAGATATTTATCTCATGCTCCTGCCTCATAGACAGTATACACTAGACAATATCTGGTTATATTACTTATATGAGAAGTTAATTGCTGACTCCTTTTCTTAACTCAGATTCACACTCCTCAGTCTTTCCAGGAGCTAGATGGATGGATGGTATTATCCAGCCCTAGTCCTTGAAGCCTAAAGCCAGGTTGAAAACCACCATCCTCACAGCAGGTGTCAAGTATTTTGGTTTAGAAACTCTTTCCAGATGATGTTGATCCTCATAGTAAAGAAAGTAATTATGACAACTAGGGAGTGATGTTAGCCGGGCGCGGTGGCTCACGCCTATAATCCCAGCACTTTGGGAGGCCGAGGCGGGTGGATCACGAGGTCAAGAGATCGAGACCATCCTGGTCAACATGGTGAAACCCCGTCTCTACTAAAAATACAAAAATTAGCTGGGCATGGTGGCACATGCCTGTAGTCCCAGCTACTCGGGAGGCTGAGGCAGGAGAATTGCTTG
>PVKV010029376.1:0-23692 GCA_004027835.1 Alouatta palliata | reverse complement strand
AACATATAAAAAAAAGGCTCATCATCACTGGTCATTAGAGAAATGCAAATCAAAACCACATTGGGAGTGATATTATACTCACAAATTTTAGGAATTGGAGCAGGACGTCTTTGGGGAATCATTTTAAAGTTCTGCATATCACATTAATGTTCAAAAAAATTCAAGAGTTAGATCATGATAGGCTAGTTAGAAACAAAAGAAGATGTTCTTTTCTCTGTCTATCACCTTGTTAAAAAAAAGATTTCTTAATGGCTATCTTGTGTGCTTCTTTACTTAACCTTTCCTTAATGGCATAGTAATTCTTTCTAGCCCATTTTGTCCTAGCTTGGATTCTTAGTTAAAGTTATAAAATTATAAAATGGTTACAGTTAATTTTTGAGTTTCGTATTTCGCACATTTTGTGTCCCTGTTCTTTGCTTACTTGTTCTTATCATTGGGCCCTATAATAGACCTACAGTCCTTAACATTGCAGGCTACACCTTAGAATTGCCCTTGAAAATATAACTGATTAGGAACTGCTTATCTGGATGTAGACCTTATTCTGGTTGTGGAGAGAGAAAGGTAATATTCTCTGGCTTCACTTCTCTCTCTGCAATTTCATTACATTTGAATACGTCTGGTTGAGATATGTGATCTTTTTCTTTCTTAAGACAAGGTCTTGCTCTTTCGCCCAGGCTGGAGTACACTGGCATAATCTCAGCTCACTGATACCTGTGCCTCCTGAACTCAAGTGATCCTCCCACCGCAGCCTCCTGAGTAGTTGTGACTACAGGCATGTGCCACCACGCCTGGCTAAGTTCTGTATTTTTTTGCAGAGATGGGTTTTGTGATGTCACTAAAGCTGGTCTTGAATTCTTAGGCTCAAGCAATCCACCTACCTTGGCCTCTCAGAGTGCTGGGATTATAGATGTGAGTCACTGCACCTAGCCAAGACAGGTGACCTTAAGATCATCCTGTATCCCCCCACCTACAAAACCCCACAAAAGCCTGTCCTTCTCTTGTTCCTTTTTTTTTTTTTTTTTTTTTTTTTTTTTTGAGACAGAGTCTTACTCTGTCACCTAGGCTAGAGTGCAGTGGCGCAATCTCAGTTCACTGCAACCTCCACCTCTCATGTTTAAGCGATTCTTGTGCCTCAGCCTCCTGAGTAGCTGGGATTACAGGCATGTGCCACCACCATGCGTGGCTAATTTTTATATTTTTAGTAAAGACAGGGTTTCACCATGTTGGCCAGGCTGGTCTCGAACTCCTGGCCTCAAGTGATCCACCCATCTTGGCCTCCCAAGGTGCTAGGATTACAGTTGTGAGCCACCATGTCCAGCCTCTTCTCTGGTTCTTTTTGTGCATATATTCCAAGTTGTGAGTAAAAGTGTAACTGTAATTTATTTTAGGTCCTGGCCTCCTTGAAGATGAATAGTGTGGTACTATTTTGAAGCAGTATAAGAAACCTACATGCTAAAATACCTCCAGTATGCACTTCTGTGATATCTGAATTTCCACCATTAGAATCATTGAGCTTAAAGTATTATGCTAAGATGATTATTTATTTATTTATTTATTTTTGAGACGGAGTTTTTAGCTCTTGTTACCCAGGCTGGAGTGCAATGGCACGACCTCGGCTCACCGCAACCTCCGCCTCCTGGGTTCAAGCAATTCTCCTGCCTCAGCCTCCCGAGCAGCTGGGACTACAGGCACGTGCCACCATGCCCAGCTAATTTTTGTATTTTTAGTAGAAATGGGGTTTCACCATGTTGACCAGGATGGTCTCGATCTCTTGACCTCGTGATCCACCCGCCTCGGCCTCCCAAAGTGCTGGGATTACAGGCGTGAGCCACCACGCCCGGCCGCTAAGATGATTATTTTAAATTCTATATATTCATATAATATGAAAAACTTAGTTTTTAACATTATTACCTTTATTAACATATCAGCCACAATTTATCAACTAACCTTGGATGTATTTTAGGTAGTAAAGAATAGCATTTTGAAGAATCAGAACTCTGGTAAGTTTTGGCTAAGGAAAGGGAGGGTTGACTCAGGCCAGAACATCTGGCCAGTAGGTGGACAGCAAATGGTCAGTGGGCAAGGAGCCCAGGACAGAGACAAACTTCTTCTCACTCGCAATTCTGCCTAACGCCAGTATTGATATGTACCCTGGGGTGCCTGGAAAATAGAATCAAAGCTTTTGTCTCTCCATCTGACACAGGGCAGAAGGATTTGAAGACAGTGACTTTAAAAGGGAATTATGGGAGCATCCCAACAGATTTTGTTTGTTTGTTTTTGTTTTTGTTTTTGAGATGGAGTTTCTTTCTATTGCCCAGGCTGGAGTGCAATGGTGTGATCTGAGCTCACTGCAACCTCTGCCTCCCAGGTTCAAGCAGTTCTCCTGCCTCAGCCTCCTGAGTAGCTGGGATTACAAGTTCATGCCACCACGTCTGGCTAATTTTTGTATTTTCTTTTTATAAGAGACAGGGTTTCACCATGTTTGCCAGGCTGGTCTTGAACTCCTGACCTGATGATCTGCTTGCCCCCACCTGCCAAAGTGCTGGGATTACAGGCGTGAGCCACTGCCCCAAGCCATAGATGCTTCTTAACTTACAATGAAGTTATATCCCAGTAAACGCATCATGAATAGGAAATATCGTAAGCCAAAAGTGCATTTAATACACCTAACCTACCAAACTTGATAACTTAGTCAAATAATCATAACTTAGCCAAGCCTTACCTTAAACATTCTGAGAACACTTTCATTAGCCTGCGCTTGGACAGAATCATCTGGCAACACAGTACATTGTAGAGTATCATGATCACATGGCTGACTAGGAGCTGTGGCCTCACCGCTGCTGTCCAGCATCTAAAGAGAGTGCCATACTGCATATCATTAGGTATGAAAAGATCAAAATTCAAAGTATGGTTTTCACAGAATGCATATCTCTTTCACACTATTATAAAGTTGAAAAATTACAAGTCGAATTGTTGTAAGTCGAGATCAATACCCTCTAGGGTATCCTGTACAGTTAGGATATCTGTATTTTGGTGATTACTTAAAATAGGAATGGTAATCTTGATAGTCTGATAGTTTTTCTTTTCCTCTATTGAAAACAATGCATCTAAGGACACAAACTGAGCTTGTTAATGTCTAAAACATAATATACCTATTTTTCAAATATTCATAGGTTTTATGGTCGAAAGATGCTGTTCTTCATGATGTGTCATCCTAACTTTGAAAAAATGCTTGAAAAGTATGTCCCATCTAAAGATTTGCCATATATTAAGGAATCTGTTAGAAACCTACGACAAAAGGTATGTGGAAAAAGTTTGTTTTATAAACGACTTTAAAAACAAAGTTTATTTTTACATCAAGGTAAAGGATAGGAATAATTACTTCTTTGATTATTTCTCTGTTAATCATTTGGAATATATCTACAATAGCATTTCAACAACTACAGTACTAAGTAGACATACATGTAGTCAAGCCTTAGAAGGAAATGTTTATTGAATAGAAGCATGATGTTTGGTAGAATATAATTTGGCTTATTGGAGTTACGAGACATGGGTTTGAATCACAGCTCTAACAGCAACTGTGTAACTTACACATGCTTCTTCATTTCTTTAACTAGAATTCTCACTTTATAAAATGAGGATAATAATGTTTACCATTCTTAGTCCCTGCTTTATTTACCTTGTATGTTCCACTATCAGAGCTATTACCACACTGCAGAATATTTATAGGTAGCTCCTTGAGGGTAAGTGCCATGTCTTATTTGTCCTGGTAGATAATGGGAATTCAGTAATGTCCATGAAATTAGTAAATGAGAAAATACCAAGTGAAATAAAATATAAAAAGTAGTCTATTTATATACTATTTTAAAAATATGTTTAATAATGTAAATGTCTGTTAGAATTTATGTTGTTTCTCTCTGATAACCTTGGGCTAATATGTAACAATAGACATTTTGGAGCATTTTTTTTCTGCCTATTGAGCTTGAAGATTTCAGCTTAGTTATCTTAGAGCTTATTAAAATAACCATGCAAAAAAAATTATCTGACTAAAATGAAGCAGATTGTATTTGTGAGTCTTTCCAATACAGGAAAGGTTTAAAATAGTTCTTACCAAAATGTTTATTCTCACACTCCTAATGTTGCATAGGAACAACAATGTTCAGTGTTTATGGACTGTGTCCATATGTTCTATATAGATTTTAAGCTTTAAGAAGAGTAGTTCCAAAATACAGCATATTATTATTATTGTTCTATTTTATTCATTTATTTGTTTTTGAGACGGAGTTTCACTCTTGTGCCCAGGCTGGAGTGCAATGGTGCGACCTCAGCTCACTGCAGCCTCCACCTCCTGGGTTCAAGTGATTTTTCTGCCTCAGCCTCCCGAGTAGTGGGGATTACAGGCATGCACCACCATGCCCAGCTAATTTGGTATTTTTATTAGAGATGGAGTTTCTCCATGTTGGCACGATCTTAGCTCACTGCAAATTTCACCTCCAGGTTCAAGCGATTCTCCTGCCTCAGCCTACCGAGTAGCTAGGATTACACTATCACACCCAGCTAGTTTTTGTACTTTTAGTAGAGACAGGGTTTCCCCATCTTGGCTTGGCTGGTCTTCAACTCCTGAGCTCAGATGATCCACCCATCTCAGCCTCCCAAAGTGCTGGGATTACAGGCATGAGCCACTGCACCTGGCCTAAAATACGGCATATTAATTTTTAGTTTTTAACTAGTTTTCATAAGTAAATATATACTTTCCCATTAGTCACATATTTTGTTAATTTGCTGCTAACTACTAGATGTTTTATGTATCTCATACTCTTTAAACCATAAGTATACCAGATTATTTAAAACACTTTCATCTTAAAAAATCAGTGATGGCTGCTTTGAAAATTACATTGTGTCAGTTATTTCACTACTAGATTTAAAACTTGTTTATACTAATTTTATATTTTCTTGCAGGGTTTGGGAGAGATACCATTGGATACTCCCTCAGCAAAAGGAAGACGATCTCATACTAGCAGTGTTGGAAATACAAGATCATCATCTGTTTCTAGAGATGCTTTCAATTCAGCTGAAAGGTATGATGATGTGATAGTCCTTATCATTAGAGAAATTATCCCTAGTTATAATAGTCTCATTTGGATGTTTTCATAAACTACCCCAGGGGTATTTGCCAAAATGTAATAGAGTTTTAAAAGTTTGGTAAGGATCTAGAAAGTGTTAGGTAATTAGATTTAATAAGAGAATTATATTTACAGCAACTTGCTTTTTTTTTTTTTTTTCCTGAGACAGAGTTTCATTCTTGTTGCCCAGGCTGGAGTACAATGGCGTGATCTCAGCTCATTGCAACCTTTGCCTCCTCGGTTCGAGTGATTCTCCTGCCTCAGCCTCTTGAGTAGCTGGGATTAAAGGCATGTGCCACCACACCCAGCTAATTTTTGTATTTTTAGTAGAGACGGGGTTTCACCATGTTGGCCAGGCTGGTCTCAAACTCCTGACCTTGTGATCCGCCCACCTCAGCCTCCCAAAGAGCAATTTGCTTCTATATGCAATAAACATTAGTAATGCTGTAGTGTTACTGAACTTGTAAATGTTAGGCCTATTTTGGAAAACTCATTAAAAAAAATATATATATAGCCTTTATTTTTTTCCCGATTGTAAAAATAATACATAATTATAGTTAAAGGAAAAAAAATCCTTAGAAGATGAAAACATTACAAGGATTTAGAAAGCTAGGCATGGTGACTCACACCTGTAATCTCAGGTGTGAGGAGGCTGAGGCAGGCAAAATTGCTTGAGCTGGGGAGTTCAAGAGAAGCCTGGGCAACATGGCAAAACCCTGTCTCTACCAAAAAAAATACAAAAATTAGCCGGGCCTGGTGGTTTTTGTTACCTGTGCTTTTGAGATCTTAGTCATGAATTATTTACCTAGACCAGTGTCCAGAAGGGTACTGCCTAGGTTTTCTTCTTGTAGTTTTGTAAATGTAGGTCCTACGTTTAATCCATTTAGTTGATTTTTATATGTGGTGAGATACTGTGTTTAATTCTGCTTATGGCAATCTAATTTTTCCAGCACTGTTTTTTGAAAAGGGTGCTCTTTCTTCCATGTATGTTCTTGTCATCTTTGTCAAAGATCAGTTGGTTGTAGGTAAGTGGCTTTATTTCTGGGTTCTCTATTCTGTTCTATTGATTTATGTGTCTGTTTTTAGACCAGTACCATGCTGTTTGGGTTTTATAGCCTTGTAATGTAATTTGAAAGCAGGTAATATGATGCCTGTAGCATTGTTGGTTTTGCTTAAGATTGCTTTGGCTACTTGGGCTCTTTTTTTGTTCCAAAAAAAAAGATGCAGTGAGCCACAAATTTTAGGATTGTTTTTTCTAATTCTGTGATAAATTATGTTGGTATTTTGATAGGGAATCCATTCAAACTGTGGATAGCTTTCGGCCATATGGTTATTTTAATTATTCTGATCCATGAAACTGGGATATTTTTCCATTTGTTTGTGTCATCTATAACTGTTTTCTTCAGTGTTTTTAGTTTTCCTTGTAGAGATCTTTCACCTCCTTGGTTAAAAATATACTTCTAGGTATTTTATTTCTTTTTTAGCTATTATAAGTGGGATTGCCTTCTTGATTTGTTTCTCTGCTTATTCATTATTGGTGTATAGAAATGCTACTGATTTTTTAAAGCTGATTTTGTATCCTGACACTTTACTGAATTCATTGATCAAATCTAAGAGTCTTTTGGTGGAGTCTTTGGAGTTTTCTAAACATAAGATCATATCATCAGCAAACAGGGATAACTTGACTTTTGCAGTTTGGGTGCCTTGTATTTTTTTTCTCTTGCATGATTGCTTTGTCTAAGACTTACAGTACTGTGTTGAATAGAAGTGGTGAAAGTGGGCATCTTTGACTTGTTCCAGTTCTTAGAGGGAATGCTTTCAACTTTTTCCTGTTTAATATGATGTCAGCTGTGAATTTATATATATGGCCTCTATTATGTTGAGGTACGTTCCTTCTGTGCCTAGTCTGTTGAGGATTTTTACCATGAAGTGATGCTGAATTTTATCAAATGCTTTTTCTGCTTCCTTTGAGATAATTATATGGTTTTTGTCCTTAGCTCTGTTTGTGTGATGTATCATATTTTTTTATTTGTGTGTGTTGAACCATCCTTGCATCCCTGGTATAAAACCCATTTGATCCTGACATTTTATCTTTTTGATGTGCTGTTATTGCTAGTATTTTGTTGAGGATTTTTTCATCTACATTTATAGGGGATGTTAGTCTATAGCTTTCATCTTTTGTTGTGTCTTTGCCTTGTTTTGGTATCAGGGTGATACTGGCCTCATAGAATAATTTAGGGCATATTCCTCCTCTTCATTTTTTGGAAAGTTTCAGGATGATTGGTGTAAGTTTTTGATTGATTGATCATACATTTGGTAGAATTTGACTGTGAATCCATCTAGTCCTGTGGGGTTTTTTTGCTTATTGATTCATTTTCACTACTCATTATTGGTCTGTTCAGGATTTCTGTTTCTTCCTGGTTCAATCTTGGGAGGTTGTATGTTTCCAGGAATTTGTTTATTTCCTCTAGCTTTTCTAGTTTGTGGAAATGTAGTTGTTCATAATAGTCTCTAACGATCCTTTGTATTCTGTTATATCAGTTGTAATGTCTCCTTTCTGATTTTGTTTATTTGGATCTTCTCCCTTCTCTGTTAAGCTAGCTAGTGATTTATTGATTTTATGTTTTTGAAGAACCAGTTTTTCAATTCATTAATCCTTTGTATTTTGAGGGGTTGGAGGTTATTTCATTTAGTTCTCATGTGATCTTTGTTACTCATTTTCTTTGGCTAACCTTGGGAGTTTGGTTTATGGTTTTTCTAGTTGCTTAAAGTGTGATGTTAAGTTGTGATCTTTTTACTTTTTTTTTTTTTTTTTTAATAGAGGCAGGGTCTCACTCTGTTGCCTTGGCTGAAGTGTGGTGGCATCATTATAGCCCTCTGCAGCCTCAAACTCTTGGGCTCAAGCAATCCTCCCGCCTCGGCCTCACAAAGTGCTTCCTACTTTTTTTATGTAGGCATTTAATGCTATAAACGTCCCTCTTAGCACTGCTTTTGCTGTATTCCACAGGTTTTGGTATGTTGTGTTTCCATTTACTTCAAACAATGTTTTAAATTTTTGCCATTGATTCTGTGATCATTCAGGAATATGTGTTTATTTTCCATGTATTTGTTTAGTTTATAAATTTCCTTTTGGTACTGATTTATAGTTTTATTCTGTTGTGGTCTAAGAAGATACTTGATATGATTTCAGTTTTTTAAAATGTGTTAAGACTTATTTTGTGACGTAACATATGGTCTGTGTTGGAGAATGTTCCATGTGCTGATAAGAAAGATGTATATTCTGCAGTTTTGGGGTAGAATGTTCTGTAAATGTTAAGTCCTTTTGGTCCAAAGTCCAATTTAAGTTCAGTGTGTCTTTGTTAATTTTCTGTCTCAATAATCTGCCTAGTACTGTGAGTGGAGTGTTGAAGTCCACACTTGAAAACAGGATTGTTTTGCAGTCTTATCTCTTTAGATCTAGTATTCGTTTTGTGAATCTGGGTGCTCCAGTGTTGGGTGCATATATATTTGGAATTGTTATAATCTCTTCCTGAATTCATCCCTTATCATTATATAATTACATTTTTTGTCTTTTTTTACTGTTTTTTTTTGTAAAGGGTATATTGTCTGATGTAAGCACAGCTACACCTGATCACTTTTGGCTTCCATTTGTGTAGAATATCTTTTTTTTTTTTAGACAAGGTCTCACTGTGTTGCCCAAGCTGGAGTGCAGTGGTATGATCTCATCTCACTGCAATTTCCACCTCCCAGGTTCAGTGTCCCAAGTAGCGATTCTCCTGCCTCAGTGTCCCGAGTAGCTGGGACTACAGGCACGTGCCAGCACCCCCAGCTAATTTTTGTATTTTTAGTAGAGATGGGGTTTCACTGTGTTGGCCAGGCTGGTCTTGAACTCTGCTCACCTTGGCCTCCCAAAGTGCTGATATTACAGACGTCAGCCACCGTGCCCAGCCTAGAATATCTTTTTCTACCCCTTTAATTTTAGTCTGTATGTGTCTTTCAAACTAGGGTGAATTTTTTATAAGCAGCATATAGTTAGATCATGTTTTTTATCTCATTTGCCAATCTGTAACTTTTAAGTAGAGTATTTAATCCATTTGCCTTCCAGGTTAATATTGAATGTGAGTTTTTTTCCTGCCGTATTATCAACTGTTATCTACCTGTTTTATAAATTATTTGTTTCTTTCTTTTTCTCTGTTTTTCGTGGTTTGGTGGAATTCCGTCATGTTGCCATTGGATTCCTTTCTCTTCCTCCTTTATATGATTTCTTTATAAGACCTGTGAGTTTCATACTTTTGTATGTTTTTATGATGGCAAATATCGACCTTTGTTTCCATGTTTAGGACCCATTTGGGTATTTCTTATAGGGCAAGTCTAGTGATGACAAAGTCCATCAGCATTAGCTTATTTCAAAATTATTACTATGACCTCTTTGCTCTGTTATAAAATATATTTTATTTTATTTTATTTTTGAGACAAGGTTTCACTCACTGTGTTGCCCAGGCTGAAGTTCAGTGGTGTGATCACATCTCACCACAACCTTGACCTCCTGGGTTTACTCAATCCTTCTCTTGAGCCACTGGAGTAGCTGGGACCACAGGTACACACCACTACACCTGGCTAATATGTTTCTTTTGTTTTCTTTTGTAGAGGTGGTGTTTCACCATGTTGCCCAGGATGGACATAAACTGCTGGGCTTGAGGGATCCTCCCACCTTAGCTTTCCAAACTGCTGGGATTACAGGCATGAGCCACCACATCCGGCTTTAAATATATTTTAAACACTATTGGCCAGGTGCAGTGGTGTGCACCTGATATCCTAGCACTTTGGAAGGCCAAGGTGGATGGATTGCTTGAGCTCAAGACTTCGAGACCAGCCTAAGCAACATGGAGAAACCCTGTCTCTACTAAAAATAGAAAAAATTAGCCTGGCGTGGTGGTACATGTCTGTAATCCCAGCTACTCGGGAGGCTGAGGCAGGAGAATCAATTGAACCTGAGAGGCAGAAGTTGCAGTAAGCTGAGATTGCTCCATTGCACTCAAGCCTGAGCAACAGAACCAGACTCTCTGTCTCTTTTCTTTCTTTCTCACTCTGTTGCAAGGCTGGAGTGCAGTGGCGCCATCTTAGCTCACCGCAACCTCTGCCTCCTGGGTTCAAGCGATTCTCCTGCCTCAACCTCCCAAGTAGTTGGGACTACAGGTGCACACCACCACGCCCAGCTACTTTTTTCTTTTTTGTATTTTTAATACAGACAGGGTTTCACCATTTGGCCAGGATGCTCTTGATCTCTTGACCTGGTGATCTGCCTGCCTCTGGCCTCCCAAAGTGCTGGGATTACAGGTGTAAGCCACCGCGCCTAGCCAGACTCTTTGTCAACCAAACAAAACAAAACAAAACAAACAAAAACAAAAAAACACTATTGAAAAACTATATGAATACATAGTATTCATAGTATACATAGGTATCTCTCATATTTTCTGTATTTGTGTATCTTTGAAATATTTCATAAACTAATGACTTTTATAAAAAAATAATGATGTATGTGAAAGTATATGCTTTGGGACCTTGATATTTTAAGTACAGCCCACAAAGCAGCCACATTGGCATCACCAAGGAGCTTTTTAGAAATGTAAAAATTCTTTTTTTGCGACGGAGTCTTACTCTGTTGCCCAGGCTGGAGTACAGTGGTAGGATCTTGGCTCACTGCAACCTCTGCCTCCTGGATTAAAGAGATTCTCCTGCCTCAGCCTCCTAAGTAGCCAGAACTACAGGCATATGCCACTACACTGTGCTAATATTTGTATTTTTAGTAGAAACAGGATTTCGCCATGGTAGCCAGACTGGTCTCAAACCCCTGACCTCAGGTGATCCACCCACTTCAACCTCCAAAAATGCTGGGATTACAGGTGTGAGCCACTGTGCCCAGCCAGAAATGTAAAATCTTATACTCCTTCCAGGCCTACTAAATAAGAATCAGCCATTTTTCTACCTTGATATTATATAATCTCATAAGATCTTGGATCAGATATCTTGGTCAAAAAATGTTTTCTGGAGCCCATTAAAAAATGCTTTCTTAACATTTATTCAGAGCATACTGTATGGGAGGCTTTTTCTAAACATTTATTTCATAGATATTTCTCAAGTTGGTCTTATCTGATATTTTCTCACAATTAGATGGAAGTTATGCAATTTGGCAAGAACACCACAGAATTGATGTTACACCCTTCTCACTGCATTACATCACGAAGTACATGATGTTGTTACATCTTAATACCAATAACATTAACTTTCATCATTAGCTTATGGTGGTTTCTGCTAGGCACTGTACTATTTTTCCCTTTATAATTAATAGATACCTTTGGAAACTTTGAGACTGTGTAAATATCCTATTTCTCACCATACATATGCCCGCTAGTTTTAGCCACCAGTGAGAGATTTTGCCTGCAGCAGTTAGTACTGTTTTTTTGCGTAATAATGATCTGCTAGTTTCTTGATTTCTTCTACATTTATTGGTTGATTTTTTTCTTTACAGAAAAATTGTTCCATTTCCTTTATATGTTTATTTATGCAAATATTCATTTATCTTCATGAAGACTAATGGATTTCCATTTTATTCTGTCGGTTATAATCAAATACTGCCCTTATTTCCCTCTTTAAATTGTTCCAGCTTTAGGAGCTCCCTCAGGTTGGCCGCTGTGCTTTGACAACATGCCCCATCCCTTTACTTTCTGTGACCACATGATTCTTCAGGATCTTCTTATATTTTATTTCCTCCTTTCATGTTTGTATGCTTCTAATTTATTTTTTGTTATTATTATTTTTTTAAAATATAAACAAATATGGAACGCTTCACGAATTTGCATGTCATCCTTGCGCAGGGGCCATGCTAATCTTCTCTGTATCGTTCACAATTTTAGTATATGTGCTGCCGAAGCGAGCACTATTTTTCCAACCTTAATACTGTACTGGTTAGAATATCAAATATAATTTAAAATAGAAGTAATAAGATTTTTTTTTTTTTTTTTTTTAATTTTAAGACGGGGTTTCACCATGTTGGTCAGGCTGGTCTTGAACTCCCAACCTCAGGTGATCCGCCTGCCTTGGCCTCCAGAGTGCTTGGATTACAGGCGTGAGAGAAGTAATAACATCTTTACCTTATTCCTGATCTTTGGGACAAAAATGTTCAGCATTTCACCATTGTGTATGATATTAGCTGTAGGTTTCATAGAAAGCTCTTTATCAGATTAATGAAGTTCTCTTCTAGTTTGTGAGTTTTTAATCATGAATGCGTATTGAATTTTTCTCAAATGCCCTTACAGCATCTATTAAGATAATTATATTTTTTATTTTGTTACTATTGTGAATTATGTTAATTGTTAAATGTTAACAATAACTTGCATTCCTTGGATTAGCCCCACTTGGTGATGATGATGTGTCATATTTTTAATATGTTACTGGGCTTAATATACTAAAATTATTTGAGTGTTTTTGTGTCTAATCATGAGGTCTTTAGTTTTCTTGTCTTAGAATGTTTTGGATTTGGTATTGGGAGAGTGCTGAATAATGATACCCTTGTGGTTTCTCCTTTAATACAGGAGCTATTTAGAAGTGTGTTTAATTTTAAAATGTTTGGAGATTTTCCAAATATCATTTTATTAATGATTTTAAATTTAGTTTTGTTCTGTCATTGAACATGCTGCATATGATTCTAATTCTTTTAAACTTCTTGAGACTTGTTTTATGACCCAGCATGTGTTCTATATTATTGACTATTTTATGTTTACTTGGAAGAATGTACATTCTGCTCTTGTTGAATGTAGTATTCTATAAAATGTCAGTTAGGTTAAGTCAATTGTCATTCCAGTGCTCTATAATCTTACTGATTTTTTTTCTACTTGTTCTGTCAATTGCTGAGATAGCAGTACTGACATCCCCAGCGTATTTGTGGATTTATTTATACTTTCAGTTGTATCGCTTTTTGCTTCATGTATTTTGATCTACTGTGATTACATTTAAATACATTGAGGATAGTTGTGACTTTCTGATAAATTGGTCCTTTTGTCATTATGAAGTACCTCTATCTCTGGTAATATTCTTTGTCCTGAAGTCTACACTGGTAGAGTATCTTAGTTTATTAACCAGTTTTCTTTTGATAGAAGATTTGCATGGTATGTCTTTCTTTAAATTACAGTGTTAGGAAGGTGTAATTCACCTACTATATAATTTATCTATTTAAGGCATGCAATTCAATGTTTTTTAATACAGATGGTCCCCAACTTAGGATGGTTCAACTTATGATTTCTCAGTTTTACAATGGTGCAAAAGCAATATGCATTTAGTACAGTAGAAACTGTACTTTGAGTATCCATAGAATCATTCTGTTTTTTACTTTCAGTATAATATTCAATAAATTATTTATTATAAAATAGGCTTTGTGCTAGATTATTTATCTCAGTATAGGCTAACTTAAGTGTTCTGAACACGTTTAAGGTAGACTAGACTAAGCTATGGTGTTTAGTAGGTTAGATGTATTTAATTTTTTGACTTAAGATATTTTCAATATACAATGGGTTTATCGGGATGTAACTCTATTGCAAATCGAGGAGCATCTCTGTATTCAATGAGTTGTACAACTGTCATCACAATTTTAGAACATTTTTGTCATCTTAAATCTCATACTTACTTTTTTCTCAACGTCATGAAGATTTATTTCCCAGTTTTCATCTAATATTTGTACAGTTTTAGTTTTTATATTTAGGTCTTTGATACATTTTGAGTTAATTTTTGTACATAATGTTAGGTAAAGGTCCAACTTCATTCTTTTGTATGTGGATATCCAGTTTTCCCAGAATCATTTGTTGAACAGATTGTTCTTTCTTCATTATATGTTCTTGGCATCCTGGTTGAAAATCGGTTATAGATGTTTGGGTTTATTTCTAGATTCTCAATTCCATTCCATTGATTTATAGATGCCATTGTCTATCCTTATGCCAGTACCACATTGTTTGGATTACTGTAGTGTTATAATAAGTTATGAAATTGGAAAGTGTGAGTCTTCCAACTTATATATATATATATATATATAAAATATATATATATATATATATAAAATATATATATATATATATATATATATATATTATTGCAATTTAGGTTCTGGGGTGAAATCTCATCATACTTATTAGCAGTCATTCTCCATTTCTCCAAAATCTTCCCTTCCCCAGCCTTACGCAGTCTCTCTTCTGTTTCTATGGATTTGCTTATTCTGAATATTTCATACAAAGGGACTCATATGATATGTGGTCTTTTGTGTCTGGCTTCTTAGACTTACGTTTATGTTAAGGCTTATCCATTTAAAAAAAAAAATCCAAATGTCAAGGGCTCTTCCGTGTTGTATCATTTACCAATATTTCATTCCTTTTTATGGGTAAATACTATTCCATGCATCCATATATGGATATAGTACACATTGTTTATCCATCCATCTGTTTGGTTTTGTTGTGGACATATGTTTTCAGCTCTCTTGGGTGTGTAGGAGTGGAATTGCTGGATCATATGATAACTCTATATGTTTAATCTTTTGAAGAACCACCAGAAAATTTTTCCAAAGTACCACCATTTTATATCTCACCAGTAGTGTAAAAAGGTTCCAGTTTTTTCACATCCTCACCAATACTTGTAATTATTATAGTGGCTATAAACCAGTATCTCATTTGACAAAGATTCTTCTTGACCAAACTGCAGACATGCTTCTCTGAGGCCTGTTTTCAATTCAGCCTTGACTTGGGCCCTGTCCTTGGCCTGCCTAACCCAGTCACAGCAAGGTATTCTACTAGCTCATCTCTCCTTCCTTTGCTATATTATCACCCTTGATATCTGATAAAGTTCTTCATCACCCCACCTTTGATGTATAAGTCTTTGTCCTTCCTTTAGCATGCATCTTATTAGGCCAGTTTTCCAAGAAACTTCCTACTCTTTAATGTCTCCTCTTAGTAGTTTTCTATCTACTGACCCTCCACTCCCAGCTCTAGTTGTGGGCTATCAATCCCTAACCATCTTTACCGTAGTCAGAGTTGAGAGCAGTTGTACTCTTATTGTAGTAGTCATGATGCCTCTTGAAAGAAGTCTTTCTTACCGTTTTAACAAGTGTGAAAATAATTTTTTCTTTAATGCATTGTGGTTTTTACTTTTTTTTTTTTGAGACGGAGTTTTGCTCTTGTTACCCAGGCTGGAGTGCAATGGCGCGATCTTGGCTCACCGCAACCTCTGCCTCCTGGGTTCAAGCAATTCTCCTGCCTCAGCCTCCCGAGTAGCTGGGACTACAGGCATGTGCCACCATGCCCAGCTAATTTTTGTAGTTTTAGTAGAGACGGGGTTTCACCATGTTGACCAGGATGGTCTCGATCTCTTGACCTCATGATCCACCCGCCTCGGCCTCCCAAAGTGCTGGGATTACAGGCGTGAGCCACCGCGCCCGGCCAATGTCTTCTTAATTAAAAAACCATTTTATTAATTTTTAATAAAAAGAGATGGAGTCTTGCTATATTGCCCAGACTGGTGTTGAACTCCTGGGATCAAGTAATCCTCCAGCCTCAGTCTTCCAGAGTGCTGGGATTACAGGTGTAAGCCACCATGCCCAGCCTATATATTTTTAAAGAGTGTTTTTTAGGTAGTATGTGACTCAGTCTTATCTTTTTTGAGACAGGGTCTTGCTCTGTCATCCAGGCTAGAGTGTGATGATGTGATCATGACTCACTGCAGCCTCAACCTCCCAGGGCTGAAATGTCCTCCCACCTTAGCCTCCCAAGTAGCTGAGACTATAAGCCCATGCCACCCCAACCCTGCCACCCAGCTAGTTGTTTGTATTTTTTGTAGACATGGGGTCTCAATTTGTTGCCCAGGCTGGAGTCTTGTCTTACCAATCTAACAGCCTCTGTTTTTTAATCAGGGTATTTGACCATTTAGGTTTAAAGTAGTTATTCACATACTTGGGTTTAAGCCTCTCATTTTAATAGTGTTTTTCTATTTGTCTTAAATTTCTGTTTCCTTTTTTTTTTATTGTACATTAGGTTCTGGGGTACATGTGCAGATCATGCAGGATTGTTGCATAGGTACATACATGGCAATGTGTTTTGTTGCATTGATCCCCCTGTCATCTATATCTGGCATTTCTCCCCATATTATCCCTCCCCACCCCACACCACCCTCTCTGTCCCTCCCCTGGCCCCTACCAACAGACCCCAGTATGTGATGCTCCCCTCCCTGTGTCCATGTGTTCTCATTGTTTAACACTCACCTATGAGTGAGAACATGCGGTATTTGATTTTCTGTTCTTGTGTCAGTTTGCTGAGAATGATGGTTTCCGGATTCATCCATATCCCTACAAAGGACATGAACTCATCATTTTTTATGCCTGCATAGTATACCATGGTGTATATATGCCACATTTTCCTTGTCCAGTCTATCATCGATGGGCATTTGGGTTGGTTCCAGGTCTTTGCTATTGTAAACAGTGCCATAATGAACATACGTGTGCATGTGTCTTTATAACAGAACGATTTATAATCCTTTGGGTATATACCCAGTAATGGGATTGCTGGGTCAAATGGAATTTCTATTTCTAGGTCCTTGAGGAAGCGCCACAGTGTCTTCCACAATGGTTGAACTAATTTACACTCCCACCAACAGTGTAAAAGGGTTCCTATTATCTCCACATCCTCTCCAGCATCTGTTGTCTCCAGATTTTTTAATGATCACCATTCTAACTGGCATGAGATGGTATCTCAATGTGGTTTTGATTTGCATTTCTCTAATAACCAGTGATGATGAGCATTTTTTCATATGTTTGTTGGCCTCATACATGTCTTCTTTTGAAAAGTGTCTGTTCATATCCTTTGGCCACTTTTGGATGGGTTTGTTTGTTTTTTTTTCTTGTAAATCTGTTTTAGTTCTTTGTAGATTCTGGATATTAGCCCTTTGTCAAATGGGTAGATTGCAAAAATTTTCTCCCATTCTGTGGGTTGCCAGTTCATTCTAATGATTGTTTCTTTTGCTGTACAGAAGCTCTGGAGTTTGATTAGGTCCCATTTGTCTATTTTGGCTTTTGTTGCCAATGCTTTTGGTGTTTTAGTCACGAAGTCTTTGCCTATGCCTATGTCCTGAATGGTTTTGCCTAGGTTTTCTTCTAGGGTTTTTATGGTGTTAGGGCTTATGTTTAAGTCTTTAATCCATCTGGAGTTAATTTTAGTGTAAAGTGTCAGGAAGGGGTCCAGTTTCTGCTTTCTGCACATGGCTAGCCAGTTTTCCCAACACCATTTATTAAACAGGGAATCCTTACCCCATTTCTTGTTTTTTGTCAGGTTTGTCAAAGATCAGATGGTTGTAGATGTGTGGCATTACTTCTGAGGCCTCTGTTCTGTTCCATTGATTTATATCTCTGTTTTGGTACCAGTAGCATGCTGTTTTGATTACCGTAGCCTTGTAGTATAGTTTGAAGTCAGGTAGCATGATGCCCCTGGCTTCGTTCTTTTTGCTCAGGATTGTCTTGGCTATGCAAGCTCTCTTTTAGTTCCATATGAAGTTTAAGGTGGTTTTTCCCAGTTCTGCGAAGAAGGTGATTGGTAATCAATAGGGATAGCGTTGAATCTATCAATTACTTCGGGCAGTATGGCGATTTTCAGGATACTGATTCTTCCTAACCATGAGCATGGAATGTTTTTCCATCTGTTAGTGTCCTCTCTCATTTCTTTGAGCAGTGGTTTGTAGTTTTCCTTGAAGAGGGCCTTTACATTCTTCGTTAGTTGTATTCCTAGGTATTTTATTCTCTTTGTAGCAACTGTGAATGGGAGTTCGCTCTTGATTTGGCTCTCTGTTAGTCTGTTATTGGTGTATAGGAATGCTTGTGATTTTTGCACATCGATTTTGTGTCCTGAGACTTTGCTGAAGTTGTTTATCAGTTTAAGGAGATTTTGGGATGAGATGATAGGGTATTCTAAATATACAATCATGTTGTCTGCAAATAGAGACAGTTTAACTTCCTTTATTCCTAACTGAATACCCTTTATTTATTTTTCTTGCCTGATTGCTCTGGCTAGAACTTCCAATACTATATTGAATAGGATTGGTAAGAGAGGGCATCCTTGTCTAGTGCCAGATTTCAAAGGGAATGCTTCCAGTTTTTGTCCATTCGGTATGATATTGGCTGTAGGTCTGTCGTAAATAGCTTTTATTATTTTGAGATACGTTCCTTCGATACCTAGTTTATTGAGAATTATTAGCATAAAGGCTGTTGAATTTTGTTGAAGGCCTTCCCTGCATCTATTGAGATAATCATGTGGTTTTTGTCTTTGGTTCTGTTTATGTGGTGGCTGATCTTTATAGCCTTGTGTATGTGGAACCAGCCTTCCATCCCCGGGATGAAGCCTACTTGATCATGATAGATAAGCTTTTTGATGTGCTGTTGCAATCTGTTTGCCAGTATTTTATTGATGATTTTTGCATCTGTGTTCATCATGGATATTGGCTGAAGTTTTCTTTTCTTGTTGAGTCTCTGCCGGGCTTTGGTATCAGGATGATGTTGGTCTCATAAAATGATTTGGGAAGGATTCCATCTTTTTGTACTGTTTGGAATCATTTCAGAAGGAATGGTACCAGCTCCTCTTTGTACATCTGGTAGAATTCAGCTGCGAACCCATCTGGACCTGGGCTTTTTTTGGTTGGTAGGCTATTAATTGCTGCCTCAACTTCACCCCTTGTTATTGGTCTGTTCAAGGTTTCAAGTTCTTCCTGGTTTAGGCTTGGGAGGATGGAAGTGTCCAGGAATTTATCCATTTCTTCCAGGTTTACTGGTTTATGTGCATAGAGTTGTTTGTAGTAATCTCTGATGGTAGTTTGTATTTCTGTGGAATTGGTGGTGATATCCCCTTTATCGTTTTTATTGCATCTATTTGATTCTTCTCCCTTTTCTTTTTTATTTTGTTTTAATTTTTATTTTTTAGTTTATTTATTTATGTTTTTGAGACGGAGTCTTGCTCTGTCACCAGGCTGGAGGGCAGTGGCGCAATCTCAGCTCACTGCAACCTCTGCCTCCTGGATTCAAGCGATTCTTCTGCCTCAGCCTTCTGAGTAGCTGGGACCACAGGTGCATGCCACCATGCCTGGCTAATATGCTTGTATTTTTAGTAGAGACAGGGTTTCACTGTGTTGGCCAGGATGGTCTTGATCTCTTGACCTCGTGATCCGACCGCCTCGGTCTCCCAAAGTCTATTTTCTTGATCTTTTCAAAAAACCAGCTCCTGGATTTATTGATTTTTTGAAGGGTTTTTTGTGTCTCTATCTCCTTCAGTTCCGCTCTTATCTTAGTTATTTCTTGTCTTCTGCTAGCTTTGAGTTTTTTTGATCTTGTTCCTTTAGCTCTTTCAATTTTGATGATAGAGTGTTGATTTTAGATCTTTCCTTGCTTCTCATGTGGGTATTTACTGCTCTAAATTTCCCTCTTGACACTGCTTTAAATGTGTCCCAGAGATTCTAGTATGTTGTGTCTTCGTTCTCGCTGGTTTCCAAGAACATCTTTATTTCTGTCTTCATTTCATTGTTTATCCAGTCGACAGTCAGGAGCCAGTTGTTCAGTTTCCATGTAGTTGTGTGGTTCTGAGTTAGTTTCTTAATCCTCAGTTCTCATTTGATTGCCCTGTGGTCTGAGAGACTGTTATGATTTCCATTATTTTGCATTTGCTGAGGAGTGATTTACTTCCAATTATGTGGTCAGTTTTAGAGTAGGTGCAATGTGGTGCCGAAAAGAATGTATATTCTGTGGATTTGCGGTGGAGATTTCTGTAGATGTCTATTAGGTCCACTTCATCCAGATCTGAGTTCAAATCCTGGATATCCCTGTTAATTTTCTGTCTCATTGATCTGTCTAATATTGACAGTGGAGTGTTAGAGTCTCCCATTATTATTGTGTGGGCGTCTGAGTCTCTTTGTAGGTCGTTAAGACCTTGCTTTTTGTATCTGGGTGCTCCTGTATTGGGTGCGTATATATTTAGGATCATTAGTTCTTATTGTTTCATTGATCCTTTTACCATTATAAAATGCCCTTTTTAGTCTCTTTTGATCTTTGTTGGTTTAAAGTCCTATTTATCAGAGACTAGGATTGCAACTCCTGCTTTTTTTTGCTCTCCATTTGCTTGATAAATCTTCCTCCTTCCCTTTATTTTGAGCCTGTGTGTGTCCTTGCACATGAGATGGGTTTCCTGGATACAGCACACTGATGGGTCTTGACTTTTTATCCAATATTCCAGTCTGTGTCTTTTGAGTGGGGCATTTAGCCCATTTACATTTAGGGTTAATATTGTTATGTGTGAATTTGATCCTGCCATTTTGATGCTAGCTGGATGTTTTGCACATTAGTTGATGCATTTTCTTCATTGTATTGATGGTCTTTACCAGTTGGCACATTTTTGGAGTGGCTGGTACTGGTTGTTCCTTTCCTTGTTTAGTGCTTCCTTCAGGAGCTCTTGTAAGGCAGGCCTGGTGATGATGAAATCTCTCAGCAATTGCTTGTCCATAAAGGATTTTATTTCTCCTTCGCTTATGAAACTTAGTTTGGCTAGATATGAAATTCTCAGTTGAAAGTTCTTTTCTTTAAGGATGTTCAATATTGGCCCCCACTCTCTTCTTGCTTGTAGGGTTTCTGCCAAGAGATCCTCTGTGAGTCTGATGGGCTTCCCTTTGTGGGTAACCTGACCTTTCTCCCTGGCTGCCCTTAGCATTTTTTTCTTTCATTTCACCCTGGTGAATCTGACGATTATGTGGCTTGAAGTTGCTCTTCTTGCAGAATATCTTTGTGGAATTCTCTGTATTTCCTAAACTTGAATGGTGGCCCGCCTTGCTTGGTTGGGGAAGTTCTCCCAGATAATATCCTGAAGACTGTTTTCTAGCTTGGATTCATTCTCTCCGTCACATTCAGGTACACCTATCAAACGCAGATTAAGTCTTTTTACATAATCTCATATTTCTTGGAGGCTTTGTTCATTTCTTTTCACTCTTTTTTTTGCTAATCTTGCCTTCTTGTTTTATTTCTTTGAGTTTATCTTTAATCTCTGATATCCTTTCTTTTGCTTGGTTGATTCAGCTATTGAAATTTGTGTATGCTTTGTGAAGTTCTCATGCTGTGTTTTTCAGCTCCATCAAATCGTTTATATTCTTCTCTAAGCTGTTTATTCTAGTTATTAGCATTTCATCTAATCTCTTTTCAGGGTTCTTAATTTATTTACATTGGGTTAGCATATGTTCTTTTAGCTCTGAGAAGTTTGTTCTTACCCACCTTCTGAATCCTGTTTCTGTCAGTTCGTTAGATTCATTCTCCATCGAGCTTTGTTCTCTAGCTGGTGAGGAGTTGTGATCCCTTGGAGGAGGAGAGGCATTCTGGTTTTTGGTGCTTTCATCTTTTTTACGCTGGTTTCTTCCCATCTTAGTGGCTTTATCTGCCTGTGGTCTTTGTAGTTGGTGACTTTTGGATGCAGTCCCTGAGTGGTCATCCTTTTTGTTGATGTTGAAGCTATTTCTTTCTGTTTCTTGGGTTTCCTTCTAACATTCAGGCCCCTCTGCTACAGGACTGCTGGAGGTCCACTCCAGACCCTGCTTGCCTGGGGATCACCCACGGGGGCTGCAGAACATTAAGAGTTGCTGCCAGTTTCTTCTTCTGTTATCTTCGTCCCAGAAGGGTACCCACCAGATGTCAGCCTGAGCTCTCCTTTATGAGGTGTCTCTTTGGGTATACAGGGGTCAGGGAGCTGCTTGAGGAGACAATCTGTCTCTTATAGGAGCTCAAGTCCTGTGCTGGGAGCTCCATTGTTCCATGCAGAGCTGCTGGGCAGGTACATTTAGGTCTGCTGCTGTGGAACTCATAACCGCCTCTTTTCCCAGGTGCTTGTCCTGGGATGGTGGGGTTTTATTTATAAGTTCCTGACGTGCTGCTGCCTTTTTTCATAAATGCCTTGCCCAGCACGGAGATAGTCTAGTCACAGTCTGCCAGCAGAGATGTTGCTGAGCTGCCGCAGTCTCTGCGCAGCTGCTGTGTGAAGTTCCTTGAGATGTTGTTTATAGAGGTACAATTAGAATTGCCTCGGTATTGGCGGACTGCCTTGTTTGTGGTGGACGCCCTTCCCCTCACCGAGCTGGACCCTTCCAGGTCCAGCCATGCTTGTTGCAAAACTCTCAATCCAGAGCGTTTCAGATTGCTTGTTTTGTGGGGGTGGTACCCACTGAGCCAGATCACCTGGCTCCCTGTCTCAGGCCCCTCCCTTTCAGTTGAATGGGTGGCTCTGTCTCCCAGGCATTCTAGGTGCCAGTTCAAACAGCTGTCCAGATTTGTGTGAGTTTCTGCGCGCCAACCCGCGGCACTGGCGGAAACGGCCATGCTGGAAACGTGGCGCTTTTCGGCCTGGAGATCTCCTGGTCTGTGGGCAGTGAAAACTCATTTGGAAATTTGGTAATCACTTACCCTCTGTGTTGTTCTTGCTGGGAACTGCACTTCTGAGCTGTTCTTACTTGGCTATCTTGGATCCTCCTCCTTTTCTTCTTTTCGTGCTTGCTATAAGATTGAATGAGAGGTAGGTGTGTGAGTGTGTATATATTTTGGTATTTCATTTATTTCCTTCATTAGCAATATCTTTTTGTTCCTTTTTTAAAGTGGTTCATCTAGACTTTATAATATTATAATATGTGTCTTTGCTGTCTCACAGTATACTTTCAAATAGTATTAGATCACTTTAAGTATAAGAACCTTATAATATAATTGCATTCCTCTACTTCCTTTTCATCTTTTGTTCTGTATTTGTCATTCATATTATAACTCCCAATACATTATATTTGCTTTGAATAGTCAATGTGTTATAAACAATTCTGTCATGAACTGTGTTTGTTCTTGATATTTTATCTACATTTTATATACCTAGTGAATCTCTCCATTTTGTTGCTGCTTTATTTTTTTCTTACTTAGATATGTTAATTATATTTTACTATCAACTCCATCCTATTTTGAACCAACAAAAGCCATCTCTGAAGGCCAGGTTGTTTCAATAATTAGACGGCCTTTTGAGGTGTTTTTTTCTGTTTTACTCTTTTCATTTATTCACATTTTATGTATAGTATCAAATATTTCTAATTGTGTTTCTCATTGCATAGGATTAAATCATTTCACAAATTAACTCTAGATTAATTTACTTAAAAAATTAAAACTAATGATAAATATATCTGCACTTTAGATCACAATCCTGTGTCCAGATGATTCTGAGTCATTCATTATTACTGCCCTGAAGACAACCTTAGTGCTTATTTTAATAGTGCTAGTCATAGACATAGTGGTAACGTAATTGTTACCATTTTATTTGAGACTTGGCAATCTGGCCAGGCACAGTGGCTCACACTGATAGTCCCGGTGCTTTAGGAAGCCAAGGCAGGAGGATCACTTGTTGTGATTGTGCTACTATACTCCAGCCTGGGCAACACAGTGACACTCTGCATCTAAAATACAGAGAGAGAGAGAGAGAGAGAGAGAGAGAGAGACAGAG
>PVKV010029375.1:0-23706 GCA_004027835.1 Alouatta palliata | reverse complement strand
CTCAGGGAGCCCCAGTCTGGGGGAGACACAGCCCCATCCTCAGGGAGCCCCAGTCTGGGGGAGATGCAGCCCCATCCTCAGGGAGCCCCAGTCTGAGGGAGACGCAGCCTCTGTACCAGAGAAGCTCCTAGTGTGCAGCAGGAGACATAAGCTTTGTCCTTAGGAATCCCCTAGAATTATGAGGAAACACTATTTCTGCCCCGGTTCACTTATCCATCAAGAAATATTTATGAATCATCTCCTATCTGTCATGCTGTGTTCCAGCACTGGATTGGAGATACAGCTGTGAATAGAAAGAACAAAAGTACCTGCTCTGTTGGACTCACGCTCTAGCAGGAAGGAAGCACCACCCACCACCCACTGCCTCCCAGCCCTTAGCCCCAGCTCAAGCTTCCAGTCTGGAGAAGAGACATGGCCACTGAAGGCCGCCTTGCAGGAGAAACTGGCTCTATTACATTGGGTGAAACTACATTCCTGTAATAGAGAATCCAAAACCCAGATATACATGAGAGGTTTATAACCTTCTCCATAGCAGCCTGAGTCTAGGGTGGTGAGCAGCTCTCCTCCAGAAGTGGAGACCCTGACTCCTTCCATCTTGTCCCTCCATCATCCCCCTGGGGTGAAGGACAGCCCCACTGTCCTACAAGCTTGGGACTGAAGTAGCCTGTATCATTTCCTTTCATTTGCCATTGGAGAGAGCTGGGAAGCACGGAGCAGCTGGGCAGCCATGAGCACCTGGCCTGCAGTTCCATCAGCATGAGGAAGGGAGAATGAATCTGCTTTGTCAGCTAGCAATCTACTCCAGGGTGAGCCTTGATTCACCAGGCAATCAACTCTTGGAGGATGAGAATCTTGTCTTCTCCTATGCCCATCTCCACACCTGGCACAGCCCTGGGCACTCAAAATACCACTTGGTTCATAGGTTGATTGGGAAGTAGGAAGTTGATATGATCCCTTATCTATTGATGTGTACTAAGCAAAGTGGCTTAAAACAAGAACCATTTTATTTACTCCCAATCTGGTGATCAGCAGTCTGGACTGGACCCTTTCTGGGATCACTCATGTGTCTGCAGCCAGTAGCTTGACTGGGGCAGGATGGTTAATGAGAACCCACTCACGTCGGGAGGTTGGTGCTGGCTGTTGGCTGGACTTTGATCCAGCAGGATAGCTTGGCTCTTTCACATGGCAGTCCCAGGGCAGCAAGAAAGTGAAAACAGAAGTTGCACATCATTCATTGCAGGTGTATTCTATGGGCCAAAGCCAGTCCAGGTTCAAGAGGTAGGGGAATAGACTCCATCTCTTGGTGGGAGAAGCTGCAAAGAACGTGTGACCACTTGAAATCTACCACACTGTTCTGCAGAGCAAACCGCTACAAAAACTTAGTGGCTTAGAACAACGGCAACATTTCTTTTGCTCAAGATTCTTCAATTTGGGCAGCATTTAGTGGGGAAAGATCTCTCTAGTCTGGGCCGGCATCATCTGGGCTGGCTGGAAGGATCATCATCTGGACTGGGTGGAAGGATGGGGGCCTGAAATGATCTCAAACTCACTCATTCACATATCTGGGGGCTGATACTGGTTATGGGCTGAGACTTTATTTGGGCTCTGTCTAACACGTCTGCATGTGGTCTCTCCATACAACCTGTGCTTTCTCCCAGCATGGTGACTGGGGCGTCCTGAAAGACAGACAGACAGACCCAGGCAGAGCTATGTGACTCTTATGACCTTCCCTCCAAATTTGTGCAGTGTCACTTCTGCAAAAGCGTTCTGTGGGTGAAGGCAGTCACAAATCTGCCCAATTTTCAAGGGAAGAGAAAACAGATCTGCCTTTTTTTTTTTTTTTTTTTTTTTGAGACAGAGTCTTGCTCTGTCACCAGGCTGGAGTGCAGTGGCACAATCTCAGCTCACCGCAACCTACGCCTCCCGGATTCAAGCGATTCTCCTGCCTCAGCCTCCTGAGTAGCTGGGACTACAGGTACACACCACCACGCCCAGCTAATTTTTGTGTTTTTAGTAGAGACAGGGTTTCACCATGTTGGCCAGGATGGTCTCGATCTCCTGACCTCGTGATCCACCCACCTAAGCCTCCCAAAGTTCTGGGATTGCAGGCGTGAGCCACCCTGCCCAGCCCAGATCGACCTTTTGAGGAGGAGTTGCCAGGTCATGGAAGCGCTAACATAGGACTAGAAATATTTCTGAGGTCCACGTTGAAAAATACAATCTACCCACCATGCATTCATTGATTCTTCATTCACTCATTTAGCAAACTCCCATGGTGCACTCACTGTGTGCCAGGCATGCAGTAGGGACCCTTCCCACAGACTCTGCTTCCCAAAAACACTGAGCTGCCACACTACCCCAGGGGTGGGAAACTCACGGCCTTTCTTTGGCAGGCAGGATCCCTGCTAGGAGGTCCATGTCTTCTCCACTGCTCCCCACACTGCTAGCATGTGGTGTCCCCAAGGCAGAGGTCAGTTCCAATGCCCATCATACCCAAGAACAAAACGTGAGAGCACATTTCAGCAAGCAGGATGCTAGTCAGGAACCAGGAAGGATTCTTCTCAGCACACATTTGTTCTGAGGGGCATGCTGTCACTTGCTCTTGTCACTGTCCTCCCTTCCTGGGCTCAGTCAGGGACAGTGGACAAGAGGGGGCAGGTAGTCAAAGGGGATAGTGACTGACCTAAAACGTAATGTCACTGGTGCTTTTTGCTTTTCAGTTTGGATGTATGTCTGGGCAGAGCAGGTGCTCACAAAATTTGCGGGATTCAAATGTCCAGACTTGCCTTATCCTCCCACTAAACCATGAGGAACCTGAAATCTGGGACCCTGGCATCTAACCCAGTGCTTTCGACATGGTATATATTCAATATGTTTGTTGAATGAATGAATGAATGGTATGAATGAAACATAGTAGTAAGACTGCCAATTGCCCTCCTCCCCCTACCAATATCTGTTTTCGCCTTCTTTTATAGCAAAACAAAATGATAATTTATAGCTGGACAGACAGCAACCTGGACTAGACTATGCATTTCCCAGCCTCCTTCGTAGCTAGGAGTGGCCATGCAACTAAGTTTTCGTCAATGAGATGTGAGTGACGTGTGGAACATTTAACTTCTCAGTCATATCTTTAAAAATGAACCAGGCCCTCCCTTTACCTTTCCCCCTTCCCTCCAGTTGAACTGTGACATGGTGGTGAAACATCTTGGACCATATGAACAAGAAAACACCCCTGGGATGTTGGAGCAATTAGCTAGAAGTGTCCTGGGTCCCTGATATCCTGGAGCTGACATCTCAGCCCTTGATTACTTGCAGCCGGACTGTTACGTAAGAGAGAAATACATTTATATTTAATTTAGCCACTGCTATTTGGAGATACCTGTTAGGGCATCTGAACCTCTATCCTGGTCAATACAACAAGAAGGTGAATACATGTGTGAGTGAATTCATACGTAAGTGAATGGCCAATTGAGTGAATGTTTAAATTTTTGCTTTTATAGTGATAGCAAAAGACCCCAATACTTCATTTATAAAGCTTTAACTGTATGACATTTGTGTACTCAGCAGGAAGTGCGGAGGTGGGTGGTTTCAGGGTTGATTTGATAGCAAATCAGTCATTAAGGACCCCAGACTCATTCCACCTTTTTACTTCACTATCTTCAGAGTGTGGATTTTTATTCTCAAGCTTGATTCATCATGGTCACAGGTCGGCTAGCACTGTTCCAGGCATGACGATGTCACACAGTCATTCCCATGGGCAGAAAGCTGGGGGAGGGCTGGCAGGACAAGATAGGATTATCCTCCCGAATCTCCTCATTAGTGCAACCAACAGTGGCTGCCACAGTGACTAAGTGAGTGAATGAATGAACAAACCCCATGTAGTAAAAAATGCAACTACGTCCTCCCCAGTCCCAGTAGGAAGGAGAACTCCCAGAGTTAGGTTCCGGGAAGGGAAAAGCAGACAGTGGAGGGAAAGGAGGGGTCCCTGGGGTTTAGAGGCAAGAAGGAGGCCAGAGTTCCTGGAATCAGGATGCGGGTGGAATCCAGGGCGCACAGGGCACCTGGGAGATGGGCTGGGGTGACTCATGGGGCAGTAGGAGAGTGAGAAACCCACCACAGCTTCAGAAGGATGCAATTCCTGGAAAAAATAACAGGACTTAAGTCTAAGAACCTGGACAAAGCCTGTGGGGACAGACAACGGTGCTGTATCCCAAGTGCAGGCAGTGATCCTGAGATTAAATATGTGTTGCGGAAATTCATCTCTGCTAACCAAGAGATACAGACAAAAAAAAAAAAAAACTGTTTGGGGCTATTGGTGATGATTTCTTATGCCTGATCCTTTACCCTAATAGCAAATAAAACACAGAACACTGGAAGTCGGGACTTTGAAAGTCCTAAGGAAATCATTCAATCCTAACTCCTCCCATTTTGCATGTGGCAAGATTGAGGCCCAGAAACAAGAAGGAAACCCGTGGCAGAGTCCGGACCAGAACCCAGATCCCAGGATCCCAGTCTCACTTCTCCCACTGGGCATTACACCATCTCTCAAGACAGAGTGACAGCCTCCATGGAGTGACTCAAGGGCAACAGGCCAAGGGTTCCTTAGTGCATCCTGGAACACTGAGGGGTGCAGAGCAGTGCTCCTGCCTCTGTTCTTCTGTGCCCTTTCCCCCAGTATGGCCCAGGATACAGAGGGCTGGGAGGAGATATTCCTCACTGCTTACTGGCTGACAGTGAGTAAGCAGCCTGGCAAAGTGCTGAGCTCCTGGTCACTGGCAGAATTCAAGTGAGGCTGGAAGGCTATTATAAGGGGGAATCTGGCCGGCCTTTGGAGGGGATGACTACAGATTCCCTCCACTCCTTGTTACCTTAGCAGGGTCTCGAAACTGACTCAATTCTCACCAGCCAGGAGAGGCCAGACCCTGCTCAGGTCTCAGGGCCACAGACTTCAGTCACCTCTGCCAGACCTGGAGTCTGTTCCCATGGAGACAGGTGAGTGAGAGAGACAAGGAGAAAGATGTGTGGAAACCTCCAAAGCTGTGGCCCTGTGCCAGACAGGCCCTGGGGACAAGGTGTGGCCAAGGCTGGCAGAAGACGGGGAACAAATTCCTCAGAGACAGGCCTGCTCACCAAAGGATGGAGATCTGGACCTCTCCTCCTTCCAGGCCAGAGGCCAGAAGTCACCTGGATGCCGCATACTCCCCAACCCCCCTAATGCCACTTCCACTGGAGCCCCCAGGGGAGTCGTGTCCTGAAGGAAGGTAGTGGCAGGGAGAGACTGGCCCATCCAGAACCTTCTCTGATCTTCAAGTTTTAAAAAATAAATAAATAAAGGACCTCAAAGTCCACCCTAGGGAGAGTGAGAGTGAGATTTTCCACCCCCCAACCCACATCCTGTCCTTATCTCAGGGCGATGGGATTAAAGGGACAGGCTCTACCTCTCTCCAATCACCACCCTCACTCCTCCCTCCAGGACAGGGTGTCCAGGGCAAGGCCAGTGACCTCCTGGGAACCTCCTGGATGTACTGTGCCATGCCTGCCACCAGGGTAGAGGGTCCTGGCAGGACATGACTTTTCTGATGCCCTGGGGCTTCAAGGAGGGCAGGAGTCTCCCTCCACGCCCCGATTCTAGCAGCCCCCAGCCGAGGTCCACTTACAGCCTCCCACACCGTGCGGCTGTCCTCCTGCAACTCTGTCCTTCCTAAGTCTGGCTCGGCTCTCCAGTGCTCCTGACACCCACCCACCTCGCCAAGACCCCGCTGCCTCAGGACGCGGCCAGACCCTGCTCATCTCCCGGCCACACCTCTGGCGCCGAGCAGGCTGCCCACCCCCGGGCGCGCAGCCCGAAGCCCGGAGTCTGACGCTCGCTCTGCCCATGACCCACTCTGCCGGCCGCGGGCCACTTGGTGCCCACGCCCCACCAGGATCCCAGCCAGCTCTTGCCACCTGCCTGCATCTTGGCGGGTGTGGGTCCCGGTTCGGGGATTTCAGTGGGAAGCGGAAGAAAGTTAAGGACTTCCCACTTAGGCCTGGGTAACGTGGGTCCCCAGTGTTGGGGTGGGGACAGTTAGATGGGCTGTGTCCTGTTTTCCATTTACCCTTTTGTGGGAGTCCCCTTTCTCTGGATTGCTTAGAAACTCCCCACTACTTCATGTCACTGAATCCCAGAGCGGAAGGAACCTTCAGCTTCAAACCTCCCTAGCCTTCTCCCAATCTACCGGGACATTCAAGCCCAGACAGAGGGCTAGCTTATTCAAGTCACAAGCCAGAATGCGGGTCCAGGCACTCCTCACAGTGTTCCCACTCTCTGGGCTCAGCCTCTGTTTCTCTTCACCTCTTCTCCAGCTTCTCTCCTTCTTCCCTCCCTCTTTCTGTGGAAACAGGACCCAGCCTCTAGCCCTCGTCTTCAGGTGGAGATCAGCAGATGCTTGCAGCGGCCAGTGTGCATGGGGACTCCAGAGCCCTCGAACCTGCTATTCACAGAGCCCAGTGCTGGGTTCCACAGGGGATGTGGGACTCACACAGGGCAGCCAAGCCTGCAGCCCCCTCCCCGTGGGCAGGTCAGCCATGGGGGATGCTGGAGGGACGGAGAAGCTTGCTGTGATGGCATTTGGCCAGGCTGCAGCAGAAAAGATCAAGTTAGATTTTAAAAAGAAAAAATGTCCTATGAGGAGTGATACAACAAAACAAATGAGTGTAGGACCCTGGAAAGCCCTGGAAATTTCCTCATCTCCTCTTGAGAACTTTTAACATTAAGAAAAGCCCTGGCTGGGCACGGTGGCTCACACCTGGAATCCCAGCACTTTGGGAGGCTGAGGCCGGTGGATCATGAGGTCAAGAGTTCGAGACCAGCATGGCCAACATGGTGAAACCCATCTCTACTAAAAACACAAAAATTAGGTGGGCATGGTGGCACACGCCTGTAGTCCCAGCTACTTGGGAGGCTGAGGTGGAAGAATTGCTTGAACCTAGGTGGCAGAGGTTGCAGTGAGCCAAGATTGTGTCACTGCACTCCAGCCTGGTGACAGAGCCAGATTCAAGGGAAGGGAAGGGAAGGGGAGGGGAAGGGAGGGGAGGGGAGGGGAGGGGAAAGGAAGGGAAGGGAAGAGGGAAGGGAAGAGGGAAGGGAAGAGGGAAGGGAAGAGGGAAGGGAAGAGGGAAGGGAAGAGGGAAGGGAAGGGAAGGGGAGAGAGAAAGAGGAAAGAAGGAAGGAAGGAAGAAAGGAGGGAGGGAAGGAGAGAAGGCAAAGCCCCGGACATTTCTAATCAAGGCCCTGAGCATTTCCAAGGGAACTTTCTGCCGGTTAGGTGGAGGAGGAGTCTAGGAAAGGGGTGGCCCCAATTCTTGCCCCCTCCCCTCCTCCCTGCAAGCCCTCCTCAGGCTGTACAGGCCAGCCCATCCTGCCCCCCTCACTGTGGGGTGAGTTTGCCCACACACTCAGCTTATGTGGAGTGAGGCCTCATGAGAAAGCTCACATTCATGAGAGGGAGGGAGATGCCAGTGCTGCCCGGGGCTGCCAATGTCCCAAGTGTCCTAAAGAGGAAGAGGGAGCAAGAGGCTCGTCTGGACCCTTGGTTGTCTCCAAGGCCCCTGGTCTCTCTCAAAGTCAAGCAGTTGCCTCCCTGCCTCTGTGTTCCCGGCCTTTGTCTATCTAAACCTTGAGGTAGACCTCCTTCAGGGAGCCTTGGAACCGGCCCAGCCATGGGGAAAGGGGAGTTTCCTCCCACTCCGGCCCGTGGATACCCACCCAGCTTTTCATATCTGTGGACATGCTGCAGTGGCTCTTAGGTGCTTTAAATGTCGCCCTTCCAACAGAACGATGGTGATGGTGATGATGACGACGACAGTGAGTTAACACTTGCTAATCACCTATTCTGTGCCAGCTACTGCTCCAAGTGTTTTAGACAAGCTATCTCATTTCATTTCATCCTTACTTTTATTCTCACATTACGGATGGAGAAAAACACTCAGGCTCAGAGAGGTTCAGTAGCTTATCCATGGTCACCCACACAGCTAATAAGTGAAGGAAGGGCCTGGATTCAGATCCAGGTCTGTGGAGCTCTGAGGCCTGTGCTGTTAACCAGGTTACTCTTTCCCAACCTCCATCTCTACATGGCCTCTTCAGAGCCCACCTGCTGCCTCCAGCACCCCTTTCTGGACTAGCTCCAGGAAAAAGCCCTGGGTGCTGCCAAAGGGAGCTCCAGTCCTTCTGGCCACCCCCATCACATGCCCCCCGACACACACACACTCAGGAGCCCCCAAACTTCATCTGAAAGCATTGTGAATTATTTTCATTTTTCTTCCCTTAGGGGTTTTCCCCCTGATGAACACATGGTGCTTGGGTGATATTACTTTTGAAACACATTTTTTAAGACATAAAGGTACCTATGGAAAGCTCACCAGGCAGCTAAGAGATAGCTCCTGGTCCCAGCTCCAGCCTTTGCAGCTGTGTGACTCTAGGCAAGTGTCTACTCCTCTCTAAGCCTCAGTTTCCCCACCTGTAAAGTGGGCATTATTGACAGCTTCTCAAGAATAGTGTGAGGGTGAAAGGAAAAATCAATATAAACTTGGAAGTGCTGTGCACATTATTATATTTTATTCTTTTATTTTTAAATGCAGGGAGGGATTATTCTTTTATTTTTAAATGCATATTCAGGTTTACTAACTAGTAGTCCAGAATATTGATCCTTGGTTGACTGATTCTTCCCTCTCTCTCTCCTGCTTTTGGGGAGTTCCAGGGACCTGGGATTCTTGAGTCAAAAGAGGGAGAGGGTAAAAGGGAGGCCTGGGATAGAGTCACAGCACATAGGAGTTCTGGCTGACCAGATCCTCTTCCCTGCTCCTTCCCTCGCTCCATGCCTCAATTTCCCATCCTGGGCCCTGAGTCTGGGTGAGGACAAGAGAGGCTGAGGAGGAAGGTGAGGAGTTGGACAGGCAGAGAAGCTGTAGTTCTGTTTTGTTTCGTTTTGTTTGAGATGGAGTCTCTCTCTATTGCCAGGCTGGAGTTGCAGTGGCGCTATCTCAGCTCACTGCAACCTACAACTCTCTGGTTCAAGTGATTCTCCTGCCTCAGCCTCCTGAGTAGCTGGGATTATAGGCACACATCACCACGCCCAGCTAATTCTTTTATTTTTTAGTAGAGACAGGGTTTCACCCTGCTGGCCAGGATGGTCGCGATCTCCTGACTCGTGATCCACCCACCTTGGCCTCCCAAAGTGCTGGGATTACCGGTGTGAACCACCGCGCCCGGCCAGGAGCTGTAGTTTTTACACTTTCTTGGGCCCTTTCCACTCTGACTGCAGCAACCACTGACCTTGAGCATCTCAAATAGGGCTTACATGTGTGGGCATGTACACACACACGTGTGCAAGCATACACGCACACTCATGCACACACAGTTGCACACACTGCATTAGCATCAGATACAACACTAAATGTTAATGTTTGTTGCAGAAGGTCCTGTTATTTTCTTTAGAATTTCTCTTATTCAAAGCTTGGCTCGACATCCCCTTCTCCCTGCCCCTGGTAAACTCAACCCCATTCTTCTCCCTCGCCTACCCCATTGCATGAGTATTTTTATTTGAATAAATCAGCAGGAAAAGATTTTGAGTTCAAAGCCCTTTCCCAAACTCTGTGATGTACCGTTATAAAAATAATGCAAGAACATAAAATGACCTTTATTTCTAATCTATAGTCCTTGATGACTTCTGGCTTTTCTTTTCACGAGAAAATAGACTTTTCCCCCCTGGTTATTAAAAATAATACATGTTCATGTAAAAATATTCAGACAATATAGAAGGCCTAAAGATGTGAGTCAGAAGCATCTGAAATTTCACTACCAAGATAACTACTATTCACATTCCAGTGAATAGCCTTTCAGACAAAAAAAATGCATACACTCATATATACATAGATATTATTATATAAAAAAGATAGTAACAGCCATGTGCTTTCTAATCTGCCATTCTCTCTCAACAATATATTATGGACATCTTTAAATGGCAGCAGAGACTCCCACTGTGTGGACGTCGGGCACTCTCGGCCTCTCTGACTCACGTTTTACTCTATTTCTCACCGCCTCTCAGATGAGAGTGAAGTGGCAGGTGGTTCTGGGGGAACGGCAGTGGGGGTGACAGAGAGGGAGGGCAGCATATATAGATGGAATGAGGCCTCACAGAGTGCTGAGTCTGAGTTGTGGCTGGCCCCAGGGGACCTGAGAGAAATGGGCAATTCAAAACATCTTTAGAGAAGACCAAATAGCTGACAAGACAGGGTGATGGATACAGTGGATTTGCGATCGGGGGCCCTGCCAAGTGGACCTCAGAGCAGGAAGCCACGCTGGGTGCTGATGGGGCCGCACACCCAGGAAAGATGAATTTGGGAGTGAGGGTTCAAGAAGCAGTATGGAAGGATGCCTTCACCAGGTTTGGGATGACTTCAAGGAGAAGAGTTTCGACTTTTTTCTTGGATTTATTTATACCCAACCTCCTTCTAAAAAGGTATTACAGTAGCTTTCAACAAAGGACATGCAAAAAGGTCAGGCAGCTAGAAATAGAAAAGCAGGAACAGGGACGGTCTCTATCTGAAGCAGAGGACTGAAGACTGTCTCACAGGAAGGGGCCCTGCTTCTCCCAGCCCCTGGGGAAGAGCTGCTGAGAAGAGCAGAGTGATCCCCAAGGAGGGGAAGAAGAGGAGGGACTCTGGCTGATGTGAACACACATCTCACCGGAAGTCAAAAACCTAAATCTGCCTCTAGGTTCTTCCTCTTCTGAATTTTCTGAGCTAGGGTAACCACATCACCTTTCTCAGCCTCACTTTGCTCATCTGTAAAATGAAAATAAAATATCAGAGTAGCTCACACTAGTAATCCCAGTACTTTGGGAAGCCGAGGTGAGCAGATCACTTGAGGCCAGATGTTCGAGACCAGCCTGGCCAACATGGCAAAAACCCATCTCTACTAAAAATACAAAGATCAGCTGGGTATGGTGGCACGTGCCTGTAATCCCGGCTACTTGGGAGGCTGAGGCACGAGAATCACTTGAACCTGGGAGGTGGGGGTTGCAGTGAACCGAGAGTGTGTCACTGCACTCCACCCTGGGTGACAGAGTGAGACTTTGTCCTAAAAACTAAATAAATAGATTGGGTGCAGTGGCTCACGCCTGTAATCCCAGCACTTTGAAAGGCCGAGGTGGGCAGATCACCTGAGGTCAGGAGTTCAAGACCAGCCTGGCCAACACAGTGAAACCCTAGCTCTACTAAAAATACAAAAATTAGCTGGGCATGGTGGCACGTGTCTGTAGTCCCAGCAGTTGAGGCAGGAGAATTGCTTGAACCCGTGAGGTAGAGGTTGCAGTAAGCCAAGATAGCACCACTGCACTTCAGCCTGGGCGACAAGAGTGAGACTCTGTCTCAAAAAAAATAAGTAAAAATAAGCTAAATAAATCGGCTATGTTCTTTAAAAATATATATGTCAAAGTCCTGATAACACGGGACTTGATTCCTGTAAGTTACCTGACCTACCTGTAGAGTTTGCATTGGGACCTGCCCTTGCACAGTCACTTGGAGGACTTTGACGGTGCATAAATTGCATTACTGTGCCTTGAGAATGAATGGTCACTAAAGGAGGGGAGAAAGAGGGAAGATGCCAGAAGGCACATTCACAGTGCTTGCCAGCCTCCTGTCCCTCCTAAGTGGGTCCACCCACAAGCTGCCTAGAAATGGCAACCCACAGGTAGCCTTGTTTTATGTCCATGACCCTTTCCTCCAACTCAGCTGTTCGGATCAGGGTGGCATCTGACTCAAGGGCAGCCAACCCACAGGTTGCCCAATGATGTATGTGTGGCCAGACCTGAAATGGGGGCCCGTCCAATCAGCCCATTATCCTGAGCGGCTGAGTCAGTGAATGCTGGCAGCTGCTATCGGAAGGCCACGAAGGAGAGCTGAGCTGGAGAGGTCATGATGCCTGCAGAGCTGAAGTTATGAGGAAGCAGACACCATGAGTCAGGAGAGGAACTGCGTGGACAAAAAACAGTAGATGCTGGGGAGTGACTGAGTCATGCCAGGGTGGTCATCTATTGCTGTTGTCACAAACTACTCCCAACCTCAGGGGCTTAAAACCATACCTATTTTATTATATGCTATGACTACGGGTCAGGAATTTGGACAGAGCTTGGCTGGGCAATTCCATTCCATACACCCACAGAGGTATTCAGGCGGCAGATGGGCTGGTCTGGAAGGTCTGGGGCAGCTGCACTCCAACATCTTCTGGTGCCTGTGGTGGGGATGGGTGGAAGGCTGGACTCAGCTGGGATGGTCAGCTGGAGTCGCTCCAGCATGGTGGTCTCAGAGCAACTGGACATTCTATGTGGTAGTTCAGGGCTCCCAGAGAGAATATTCCAAGAGGCCTGAGCTGAAGCTCCAAGGCTCCTTCCACTCAGCGTGTCACACTCTATTGCACAAACAAGGCACTAAGGGCAACCCAGTCAAGAGGAAGGAAGTTAGACTTCACCTCTCTACAGGAAGGATAACAAGGGATTTGCAGCCATCTTTACCACAGGTGAGGCACCATTAACTTCTGTAGACGATGATCCTAGAGCTACCTTGAATCCAAATGCCCATCTTGTTCAGGAAAACCATCCTTGTTCCAACTCCTATTTGGATTTCTGAGTGTTCATCCCGTCACTGTGTATATTCTCATCATAACGCTCCTGTACTTGAGTGAGCTTGACCGGGTGTCTCTTCCTGTACTCAAGGAGCCAACTTACAGCGGCGGTCAGTCCCTTAGACCCTTTCTCTTCCATTAGAAGAGAAAGCCCAGGTGTGGCAGCAAGAGGTGACCCAACATGAGAGCCAATAAAACCTAGGCGGGAGAGGGAGCCCTTGGTCTTGTCACGTGAGACTCAGTTTCCCCATCTGGAACATGGAACTGAAACTACCCAATTTACCTGCCTGAATCATTGTAACCAAGTAACCTGAAAGGCTCCCTTCCTGTCATTTGCCCTATATGATGTAGTCTGTATCATGCCACCCGTGCCCTTGATTTGGGGTCACTTTGCAAATGCTCATCACTGCCTCTCCCCATGACCTTGGCACATTCATCTCTCCTATAATATAGGAGTAGATGGTTGAAATAAGTGACCTTTAAGGACCTCTTAGCTCTGAAATTCTAGAATTCTGAGAGGTCTAGGGTAAAGGGAAAAGCTGGCCTAACATGATTTTGGGGCAAGGATGCAGCCAGCTGGTAGTAAATAAGGGAGGCAGCCCCAAATAGGGTACAGGGTGGGGTCTATGGAGCCAGAATAGAGATTAAGAGGGAAGGAAATCTGAGTGTGTAGGAGGGATGGTAGGGTTGGGTGCTGAGAAGAGAAAAGGTCATTTCAACCATCATATTAGCTTTATTCCTCCTCCCTTTCCCTTACTCCACTTCCTTGAGCCTTCTAAGTTTCTGGCCCCTGTTGGCCTTTGCATATTCTGTTCCCTCTGCTCAGAAGCCTCTCCCAGCCCCAACAGGCTAACCCCAATCATTCTTTCTGTCTCTCCTAAATGTCCCTTAGAGAAGTCTTCCCCGAAGGCCCAACCCAAATAAGAACCCTCCTCTTACCTTCTTTCATAGCACCAATTTCCCTTCACAGCCCTAATCATACACATAATTATATATGTCTTGGTGTCATTATTAGCTTACTATCCATCTCTCCCATTGAACAGGAGCTTCCACAAAGGCAGTGTTTGGTTGGTATTTGTTGAATGAACAAATGAATGAGGACACAAGTTCACTGGGAGCAGAACAGGATGCAGGTCCTCACTGTTCAGGCCACAGAGCAGGATTCCTGTCGACAGGTGCCAAACAGAAGAAAGGCTGTCCCTAGGGAGCTGAGAGGAGCCCCCAGTGCCCCAGCCCCCGCCCTGGCCCAGTCTGCCCAGCCAACACACGCAGCTGACGCTGAGCGCTAGAACACTGCAGCTTTATTGATAGAACAACCGCGTCCGCAACTGGAGGTTACATTTTGGGGCTTAGAGGTGAAAGAGAGGCAAAGGGGGAACAGAGGCTGGGGTGGAGACAGACAGCAAGGCAAAGGGGTGAGGACGGGGTCATGTGACTAAAAAAACAACCCCAATACGTTTCACCCATTAATAAGGGGTCTCCTGTTGTGCTTTTACCTTGGTGGTGGGGTGAGCTGGGGTGGTCAGACATGTAGGCCTGGGCATGAATTCTGGCTTTTTTCCCAAGTCTTTGAGGCCTCAGGGCTGGAGCAGCCCCTTCCCTCCCTGCCCCTTCTCCTGGGCTGGGGCTAAAGGCTAAAGGCCTTGGTGAACTGGCTACTCTGGGGCAGGAAGGATGCATGGAGACCACTGGGGCCTAGAGGGCCACCAGAGTCGGGCTGAGATGGTGATTATGTGGGTGGCTGGGAGGAGGGTGGGAGGGGGCTAGGAAGGAGGGCATTTCTAGGAGGGTCCCTGGGAAATGAGAGCAGACAACAAGAGGGCAAGGAGTGGGGTGGGCAGATGCCATCCCTCTGGACCTTGCCTGTACAATGGGGGCACCAGATTGGATGCCCCCTAATCTCCCTTCTAACTATAAGGGTCAAGGGATCACCAGGAAAGAGTGGTCCTTCTGCCCCAGCACACACACACACACACACACACACACACACACACATCACACACCATAGTCTCAGACACAGTACCGACTCAACAGAAAGGCAGGTGCTTCCTGGCCTTTGGAAGCATCGAGGGCTCTCCTGAACCCAGAACCCAAACTCAGCCAGTGGCTCTACAGGGACTCTCCAGAGCAGAGGACAGACCCTGGGAATACTCCCCAGCCCCTCGAGCTGCCCAGCGAGAAAAAAACATAAGGATTCTGCAAGCCCCACTCGAGGCTCTCCTGGTCTTTGCAGAAGACAGGAGGATGAAGACATGAGGACCTGCTGACCTTCATTCCCAGCCCAAGCTCTTGTGAAATCACAGGGGAGATGACGGGAAACAGGGTCTCTTTTATCTGGGGGCCTGGGAGAGGGGCAGCAGCTACAGACACTGTGGTCAGAGGGTGCCACCTCTGTGTGGCACCCAGGCCTGCCATGGGGCAGAAGGGTCTGCAGCCTGGGATGAGAGGCCAGAATTTGGAGCAGAGAGATAGCACCTGTCTGAAGGCAGGATCCCAGCAACATCTGTAACATCCCCACCAGCACCCTGGAGACCGGACTGTCAGCCCAACTCCCTGCCGCTCTCTGACAGGAGACCTCGGGGGCAGTGACAAGTGGTGTGACACCCCCAAGGCTGTAATACCTGGCTCTCCCAAGACTGGCTCCACTCAAACTGGCTGTGTGACCCTGTGCCACTACTTTCCCCACTCCGGGCTTCAGCTTCTTCATCTGCACCTTGAGGGGTTTGAACTTTGGAAGTCTATCCTTGCTCTGACAGCCTGAGCCAGGGACCTTCCCAGAGCACAGGGAAAAGGAGAACGGATGAGAAAGAGGTGCCAGGCCCATCTCCGAGAGGACAGAGGTGGAAGAAGCATTCCAGGAGGAGGGGGCTTGGTCTTCAGGTTTCACTAAGCACTCTAGGAGACCATCTCTGGTCCCAAGGCCAGGTCAACCAGGCTGAGGCTTCCATAAGCTGCTATACAGCACCTGGCCCCAGGAGTCCTTTTCACCAACCTAAAGGGGACAAGGGATGGAAGGGCCCCAGCACCCTGAGTGCTGATCCTGAACACCCCATTTTAAGGCCACAAAATGCCTCAGTCACCCTGACCCAGAGGGCGAGGCTGCCACTGCGGAGATGTGCTGGATGCAGCAGCTTGGTCTCCCCTGGCGGGGGTCACTGATAGGCCACCCATCAACACAGACACTGACACACCATGGCACACAAAGACATACAGCATGAGCAACGCTGATACAGAGATGCTGGCTCCCAGGCACACACAGACACAAACAGACACACAAGTCACCTGGTGATACACAAAGACACTCATTCCCACTGAGGAACACGCAAACACACAGACCACACGTGCCTAGACACTCACAGCGCCCGCTGGCATACACTGACACCCACATCCCCCACCCACCTGCTGGCATACACAGACACACAGATCAGCCTCACCCATTCACACACGGGGACCTCGGCGTTCCAGCAGACACACTTTGTCAATTCCAGGTCAAGCCGCCCCCAAGGCAGGGCCGTCCACACCCACTGAGACCTCCAGCAGCATCCCACTGCCTATCCCCCCACCTTGTGCCATCCATCCATAAAGACCAGGAACCTCGGGGCCACATGTATGCAGTTCAGCTCGCCAACATGTACTGAGCACCTTCACTGTGGCAGGCTTTATGGATCCTGAGGCGAACAAGGGCGACAAGTCCCCTGGTGGAGCAGCTAGGGTTGGGTGGGGGGGACAGATGGACTGGAAGGTCCTCTGAGGGAAGCAGGCACAGGGTGCCTCAGGAACCCCTGAGGAAGAGGAAGCACCTGGGGCTATTCATCTGTGGTGCTTCAATGTCTACCCCAGCGAGGCACAGAGGAAGCACCCACTAGGTGAAAGGCCAGTGGTTCCTACCGTCAGGCGATCCCGAGGAGCTTTTCAACATTTCTGACTGCGCTCCAGTCCAATTAAATCAGAACCTCTGAGGTGGGACCCAAGCAGCAATGCTTTTTAAAGGACTCTGGTGGTTCTATTCTCCAGCCAAGGCCGGGAACTGCTGATGACAGAATCCATTCCACTGGGCAATGGAGTGCTTTCCACACCAGGCTCGCTTGTGCTGGGCATGAGCGGGAGGTGGTGGAGGTGGAGGGAGGACTTGGAAGGCTCAGAGGAGGAGCTCACAGTCTAGTTGGGGCAACAGAGTCTGCACAGATGGGACGATTAAGGAACAATACCCGACAGACGTGATGGAAGTGTACGCTGAGAACCTGGAGCGACTCATTTCGGACGGAGGCCTTGACTGGGCCAGGAAGGCAGCCATGCTGATCGGGCATCAGAAGGCCCCACTGCATCCTGGCCCAGCCACCCACCAGCTGTTGGTGATGATGATAACACAGGCCTGGCAGAGGGAGGGGATGGGCAGCCTTTGCCTCGGTTCCCCGCCTGCCTCCTGGCGCTGCAGTGCTGCCCAAGTTCCAGGCCTCCTCTCTGCAGATGTCCCCACCAAATGCTCCAGGAGGAGCCCTGTGACGCCCCTCACCAAAGGTGCTTGCATTCAATCAGGTCATCTGTAAGCTCTTTGTCATCCATAGGGGATAAAAGGTGGAATTTCAGGCCATCACAGGCAGCTTGAGACTATAGAATAGGGCTGGACATAGTCTATTCAGCCAGCACCCAACAAGCAAACACATCACTAAGGAAGATGGACCACATACTGATGTACATGGACACTCACAGAAAGGTGCATCAACCCAGCCTCACAGGCAGATATGTGCAATTACACACACAGACCTGTGTTTGTACACACTCCTGCCCAATGATGTACCCACAGTGGTACCCAGACACAGACGGGGACACACACACACACACACATACACACGCACACACGTGCACACATGCATAAAGACTCATTCTAGAAGGGGCTGGGCCTCCTCTGTCCAACGGATGGCTGGGTGGGGGCTCAGGGGTGATGTTAAGGAGAAAAGATCTAGATCCCATCATGTCGATCTCAGGCTCCTAACCCAGGACCCAAGGACAGGGAGCCCTTTCACAGCTCCCAGGGAGTGAGGGGATGGGCGCCCACTCCCTCCACCAACCCCAGTTCTGTAAGTCCCTCCTCCTTCACTGCCTCTGGGTGGGGAAGGGAACTTTCAGCTACACGGTGCTTTGTGGCCCTTTGCCCTACACACACCCTCCTATCTAGGGCACCCTTTCATGCCAAGTGGATAAGAAATGGAGGCTCCTCTCCACTTCCAAATTCAGTGTCTGATATGGGGGCGCCAAATCACAGAAGCAGGACTTCTCTTCTGCCTTTCTCAAAGTCAAGCCTCACCCCAGAAAATGGCCTGGCCACCACCACTCCCCCAGCCTCTCTGAGACCCAGCTGGGGGCTGAGACAAGGAGGGAACCGTGTTCTCAGGAGTCCCTCTGCTTGTGGGGCGGAGTGGGGAAGGTGTCAGTCTTCAGACTGCCCAGGCCTAAGACCCTGTGCTGGGTGCCTTCAAAGGGTGCACACTGAGGAGGGAAATATGGTGCCCCAGAAATGGGTCAGGGGATCTGGGGTGACCTAGGGTCTCCACCATCCGGCGCTCACTCTGGACAGAGTTGCGTACAGCAGGTGCCCTACCTTCCTTGTCCCCTGGACGTGGGACAGTCACAGAGCTTGCAAAGTCCCACCTGGTCCTCCTCTGATCCCTGCCTCTCCCATCCCAGTAGTCCCAGAGACTGACTGAGGAAGGGGCTCCATGTCTGTCCCACTTCTGGCTCCCTTCTGGCAAAGTCGCCCGGGCTGGAGTTCGGCCTTGAGTTAGGGGACAGGGGAAAGTCAGAAGCACACCACGAGTGCAGCCAGGACAAGGCATACGTTGTGCCGAGGTCCCTGGGATGGCGGACGCCATTCAGGCAAGTCCCCTGTCTTTGCAGTGAAGAAGGTGCTGGCAGGTCGGATAGAAACTTGTGCTTTAATACATCTCTGTGTGTGTGAGCATGAGTGTGTGCGTGTGGAACTGTCTCTGGGGCCTCAGTGCCCCGCCTCAGTCCTTGTTCTCCGCTCATCCTTGCAGCCAATGCAGGCCCCCTCCCTCGCGGGCCGGCCCTGCCCCTGGGCACCCCGGCTGGCGGGGGTCAGTCTTTGGTACAATGTGGACACTTTGGTGTGCCGGGGGGCAAGGTGGGGGTGCCACGCAGCTCTCATCATCTCTGCAATGCCAAGAGGAAGATGGCCATGGGCCCCCACAGCTGGGGGCTGGACTGGCAGGGGGCTCCACTGCCCGGCATCACCACCACTGCGACAGGAGAGAAAGAGGAGATGGGCCAGGGTTCTGGTCAGCTCTGGCAGGGGCACGAAGTGGCAGGCAGGTCGGCAGTGTCAGGGTGCTGTTACTCTGCCCACCTCTTTGGAGGGCCTGAGGGTGGGCACTGGCCTCAGTGCACACAGACATACTCACAGCACAGACATGAGGTGGTGTGGGGTGGGGTGGGGGTTAGCTCAGCCTGCTGGGATTCAGGTTCACTGAGACTCAGAACAATTTACTTGAGCTCAGTGGGCCTCAGTTTCCTCACCTGTAAAATGGGTCCAACAGTGTGTGCTACCCCGAAGGACTGTTGTGATGATTAAGTGGAACGTGCATATACAGGTTTGTGTGCCTTGCCTGGTACACATAATTGCTCAGTAAGTGGGAGCTGTTAGTATTGGAAACCGCTGGCCCTGGAAGGCGCACGTTCACTCTGGAGCCAGAGGTACACATAGATGTATTCAGACACAGGCACAGGAGGCACTCTGATACTGTAAACAGGTCAGTACGCTCCCCACCAGGGTTGGGGCTGGGCTTCTCATTGTTTACATATGTCCCGCAGCCTGAGTGAGGGTGGGGCACATCTTTACACAGTCAGAGCCACGTGATTCTCATCACTCAGCCATTCTGAACCCCTATTCAGATACAAACACCCTCCCCCAACAGACAGGAACCACCCCACACACACACAGCTGCCCCCAGATTCAGCTCTCCCGCCTCCTTCCCGTCTTGCACCTTTATTGGGATCCATCTGCTTCCGGGGACACTCTCCCTTCTTCAGTGTGACGTCATCTATGGCAATATCCCCCAGGTAGCCTGAGCCTCGAACCCCCTCAAAAATAATCTGGGGTGGGGTCAGAAAGCAGGGAGCAAGGGTTGAGGAGGTTCTGCTGGGCACCAGAGCGCTCCCCCCATCCCACCTTTCCCCTTCATCTACCTGGAAGTTTCCCTACCCTGCCTCTTTCCATCCTTAGCCCCAGGAAGAAGGACGAGGCTTTCTGAAGCACTTCCTGGCCACAGCAACCACCGACGCCTGGCAGGGTCCTCTGGGACCTGCGGACTCACCTGGAAGGGCCCACTGGGGTTGATGGGCACATGGGCCTGCTGCCACACATTGCCCTTATTGCCACTGAGGGACCAGGCGTGCGTGTCCAGAGCCCCTTTGTTCCGGGACCGCACCAGGAGGTTGAGGGAGCCTGTGGTGGGTGTGAAGACAGCAGGCAGTGAGCTCTGATCAGGGCATCCTCACCTTTCCACACTTACCAAGCCCTCTGCTCCCACCACAGCCTGCAACCCTGTCCCTGTTGGCAGGACCTCCTCCCCATGCCCAGATGGGTGCAATGTCCCATTCCTGCAGGGACACCCTCAATGTGGGAAAGAGAAGACTTCAGCAGGATTTCAGTATATCAGGATGACTTGCGAATTATTTCATTTCTTTCCTGCCCTGCTAATCAGCTAACCCCACTCCCAAACACATACAAGCGCACACACCCCACCCTTCCCCTCTAGACAGAGGAGTGAGACCTCTCTCCAGGGCAGTGAGACCTCTGTCTGGGCACAGAGCAGGATTTCCAAAGAGCGCAGTGTGTCTCTGTTGGCAGTATATGACTTGCAGAGGTAGACGAAGGGGTTTCATACTCATTAAACATTTAAAGTATTTAATATCCAATGTGCCCTCTGCTTGGCTTTGCCATGGGGGAAGGGATGCTTCTTGCTATCCTAGGAGTATGTTGGGTCCAGTAAGGCCCCGAAGAGAGAAGGCCAGAGGGGACAGTCTGTGAGACAGTCGGTGCTCTGCATTCCCCATGGGACAGAATAAACACCAGCAAGTGAAAGCTGGCATGAGGCAGATTTGAATTCCATCTAAGGAAGACCCTAGATGCACTGGATCTGCCCAGCAAAAGGGTGGGCTATCTTGGGGAAGCATCCTGTCCCTGGACAGGAGGACTATCCAGCAGGGGTGCTGTGGAGGGGATCCCTGTCTCCGATCATATCACCCCCTGCTCAGTCCCCTCTGAGGCTTCCCATCGCTGTCCTCTCCTGGCCTTGCACACCTGATCTGGGCCCTGTCAGCTTCTCTGACCTCATTTGCTGCCACTCTTTCCTGGCTCCCACTCGGCTCTAGCAAACTTGTCCCCTTGCTTTTCTTTAAATACCTGAGGCCAGTTTCTGCCTTAGGGCCTTTGTTTGTGATGTTCCCCCAGCCTGGAACATTCTTCTCTCCCTCAAGGAAGTCCCTGACGACCTCATGTAAAATAGCTCTGTTCTTTTTTCTGCATTATTTTCTTTATAAAGCTTGGCACGAGTAGAATGTAAGCTCCTCAAGGGCAGGGGTCTTTGTCTTGTTCTAGTGTCCTAGAACAGTGCCTGGCATATAGTGATGCTCAGTTAGTTAAGTGAATGAATAGATGGATGAAGAAATGAATGATAGGATTTGAGCTTCATGAACCCTGAGGTCCTTCCAACTCTGAGATTCTGTGAAAGTCCTTGACGACAGTTATGGGAAATTCTTCATTCAGAATTTAACTATTGGGAACTGACAGGAATTTGACACAGATCTTCCTATAAGGAACGAATAGGAAGAGAAGATGTGAATCCCAGGGACTGCCATACTGCAGAGCAGAGAGTGGTCTGGGCCTGGGGAGCTGTACGTTAAGGACTCAGAGTTCACAGGAGTGATAGAGGGCTCCCAGCTCAAACCCAGGAAGACTTCTGAAGGAGGTGGCATTTTAGACAGACTTTGAGGAATGGGAAGGATTTGGCCAGGGGAATGTGGTAAGAGAGGACATGTTAAGCAGAGGGGACAGCCTGAGCAGAAGCCCAGACGCTGGAAAGCTGGGGTCTATCAGCCTGAGTGAGGATGGGACACATCTTTACATAGTCAGAGAGCCACGTGATTCTCATCACTCAGCCATACAGTTCTGTTTGGCATTAGATGTGGCAAGAAAGATATGGAAGAGTGTAGTGAGCAAAGTTCTTGTTTTTTCTTTGAGACAGGGTCTTGGTTGTACAATCATGGCTCACTGCAACCTCAAACTTCTGGGCTCAAGTAATCCTCCCACTTCAGCCTACCAAGTAGCTAGGACTGCAGGCATGCACCATCACATCCAGCTAATTTGTAAAGTTGTTTTGTAGAGATGGGGTCTTGCTATGTTGCCCGGGCTGATCTGGAACTCCTGGCCACCCAAAGCGCTGGGATTATAAGCATGAGCCATTTAGCGTGATCAGGCCCTTTTCAAAAGGGAGGTTGGGGGTCTTGAGCCCTAGATGTCCTCTGTAAAGGGATATCAGGAAGCCTCTGAGCAGCGGGGACATTGGAGCTGACGGGGTGCTGACGGAAGGGGATGGTGAAAAAGCAGGCTTCCCCATCGGGGTCCTTAGGGCAGGGCAGTGGAGGAGGAAGAAATGGTGTGGGGATTGAGGCTAGATCCCAGCAGGATGGGGACAGGGACCGTATCTCCAGGAGGGAGAAGAGAGACCATTCCTTTGGGGCTGGTGAGGATCCTGGAAGATACCGGGGCTTAGGCCTTGCAAAAGCCAGGGTGAGTACCTCCTGTTCCACTGGGTGCTGGCACAGCCTCTCAAGGTTCCATTCCCTGCTGGCGAAGGTGTCCCCACATGCCTGGAAACTTCGAGGTGCCCTCTGCCTGGCTTTGCCATGGGGGAGGGGGTGTTTCTTACTATCCTAGTTCCTCCTGCCTCCTCCCCTCCCACCCTGCCTGGCAGCTCTGGACACCAGCTGTCTCCAGACCTTGTGTCTCTCTGGCTCTCCTTGATCCAAGCCAACTCCTTTCATCCCAGGCAGGTAACATTTGGTGGCTCTGTCCCACCAGGGGGTCTGTCTATCTGTCTATCTGGTGTCACAGATGGTACAGCTTTGTCTTTGGGAAGTGCCATGGAAATGCCAGCCAACAGGCACCATGTAAGATTGATTCCCCTTCCTCAGAGCCAGGCACTTCATATCAGTGGGGGCTGGAGGTGAGCTGCAAAGGACAGGGAGGGCCACTAATGTGGCCTGGGCGGTTTTAACCAAGTCATGATCGCCTCCTTCTCCTCCAGCACCCCTCAACAACCCCAGAATTCCAAGTCCCCATGGCTGTGGGCAAATGGGCTGAGCACCCCCAGGCTAATGCCTCCAAAATCTCCCCCTCACTATCTTGACCAAGTTATGTAACACACGTGCCAATATCTTCCTTTAAACTCACTCACTTTTTTTTTTTCTTTTTTGAGCTTTGTCCTAAGCATCAGTATTAGAGAAATCCTGAGTTTGAAGGGCTAGCTTTATTCACCATATAAAACATACCTAGTGCTCAAACTGGGAAAGACTAGGGTAAACCCGAATAAATTGGTTATCCTACCTGGGGAAGCCAAATGGAAATGAGAAGACTGGGCAGGGTGGGGAAGTCCTGGTCATCCACCCTCACCTACCCCAGAAGAGGTTTCTTATGAAGTCTAGACCCAGCCATGGACAAAATGATTTGCGCAGATGGTTTGGGGGCCCCAATGGATGCAGAACCTTCTGTCCCACACCATTCTCACTCATCAGTTCAGCTTGAACCATCACCGTAGCTGTGAAAACTTCTCCACAACCAGCCTTTATATCTACATTTGCTTAAAGTCACTCCACCATTGCAGCTGAGGAAAACAATGAAGACACTTTCTGCAGACTGACAAGGAATGGGATAGTATGTGTAGAATGGGAGGAAATAGAATGTGTGTGTGTGTGTGGTGTGTGTGGGGGTGTGTGTGGTGTGTGTGTGGTGTGTGTGTGGGGGTGTG
>PVKV010029374.1:0-23709 GCA_004027835.1 Alouatta palliata | reverse complement strand
TTTTTTTTTTTTTTTTTTTTTTTTTTTTTTTTTTTTTTTAAGACAGAGTCTTGCTCTGTCACCCAGGCTGAAGTGCAGTGGCATGATCTTGGCTCGCTTCAGCCTCTGCCTCCCAGGTTCAAGCAGTTCTCCCCCGTCAGCCTCCCAAGTAGCTGGGCTTACAGGCACACGCCACCACACCCAGCTAGTTTTTGTATTTTTAGTAGAGATGGGGTTTTGCCATGTTGACCAGGCTAGTCTTGAACTCCTGATCTCAGGTGATCCGCCCGCCTCGGCCTCCCAAAGTGCTGAGATTACAGGCATGAGCCACCATGCCTGGCCTAAATAAACTTCTAATTTTAGAATATTTGTAGATTATCAGAAAAGGCACAGACACCACAGAGCTCACACACTCTACCCCATTGCTCCCATTTTACACCACTAGGTACATTTGTCACAACTAGGAAACGGACATCAGCATGTCACCATTAGCCAAATCCCACACTGGATTTGGATGCCTTATTTTATGAACGAGCTGTAGAGCCACAGGGCATCTCCAACTGCAGCCACCCAGCTCATTTCACCCTTGAGCCTAGGCAGGCAGGCAGGCCAGGAGTTTATATCCATTTGACCAATGAAAATGCTGAGTGGGGCCGAGTGGGACCAGTGACCTGTCAGGGGGACCCACCGAGTCACAGAAGAGGCTGAGACAGAAACCTCACCTTTGGCATCTGGCACTGTGCTTCTACTTAAACATTCTTTCCCTTAAAATGTTTCCATCTGTGGTTTCTCTTTATTTCTGATTCTTTCTCTGGGTCATACTATCCCCCTCACTTTTTTGAGATTAAGTCTCACTCTGTTGTTGCCCAGGCTGGAGTGCAGTGGTGCCATCTCTGCTCACTGCAACCTCCATCTCCTGGGTTGAAGCGATTCTCCCGCCTCAGCCTCCCAAGTAGCTGGGATTACAGGTGTGTACCACCATGCCCGGCTAATTTTTGTATTTTTAGTAGAGATGTGGTTTCACCATATCACAGCGCTTTGGGAAGCTGAGGTGGGTGGATCACCTGAGGTCAGGAGTTTGAGACCAGCCTGCTGAACATGGTGAAACCCCATCTCTAGTAGTGGCAGGCACCTGTAATGCCAGCTACTAGGGAGGCTGAGGCAGGAGAATCACTTGAACCTGGGAGGTGGAGGTTGCAGCAAGCTGAGATCATGCCACTGCACTCCAGCAAGACTCCATCTCAAAAAAAAAAAAAAAAAAAAAAAAAGAAAAGAAAAGAAAGATAGGCACTTGGCTTCCCACAAGGCTCCTCATCATTCTGAAACTTAGTTTTTCCATCTGTGAAGTGGGCACAGAGTTCCTGGCATGTAGCATGTGCTCAATAAGCTCTTGTTCCTTTCAATGCTCAAGGCTAGATGCCCCCAATTTAATTTTCTCTAAGCCACATAGTCATAAGGCACAGAATCATGACACGATTGATCTAGAAATTTTAAGGATCGTCTCCTCCAACTCTTTCATTTTATAGAGGGGGAAGCCAGAACCTAGGGGGCTCAGGGACCTGCCCAAAGTCACAGCAGAGCTGGAGTGTGAAGTGGGCAGCTGTGCTCCTGCACCAGGTGCCCCTCGTGGCCTCACCTTGGCAGAGTCCTGAGCAGGCTGGTAAGGAGCAGCCGAGCTGCTGATCCCAACAGTAAGGGCAGCGCTTGCCCTGTTCAAGCTCAGATATCCATCCTCCAGTAAACACCACTGCGCCTGGCCTTAGTAGGGTATTTTTCTCTACTTGGGACCTGCTTCTGTGGACCACACTCCAAGTTACACAACTGGTATAATCTATATGGCGGGCATGGCCTGGGACTGCCGTTTTAGACTCTAAATCCCCTGGCAGCACGGACAAAGGCTTTAGCAAAGCAAGGTAAGAGGAACCCAGAGAGGCAAGGAAACAGCCTGCTTGGCATAAAGGGCCTCCGTGGACCTGCTGAGGTCAGATTGACCCAGCTGCCCCGTGGCTGGCTTTCAGGATCTAGTTACTCGCAGCCAGCTGTGCCCTTCTGAGCACAGACTCACCAGTGCTTGGGGGCTCCCCTCTGAGTCACTGGAGCCTTCAGGGCAGGGCTGCTTGATAAGGCCTCAGTCTGGCTTGCTGCTGAGAATCATGGATCTGAGCATGTTTCCCTCATCACTCAGGTTGCTAGGAGGCTCAGAAGCACACAGTGGTTAGCCCACAGCATGTCAGCAGTGCCTCACAGACCACATTTTCTTGGACTCCTTCACTTGCAGCTGGCTGCACAGTTTCAATCCGTTTCAGCTCAATTCCTTTCTATCTTTTCATGTTTTGATTGAGACACCATATAAATAAAATGAAATAAATAAGCACTGGCACTCAGGGTCTCATTTAAGTCTCTTAACCACCCTGGTAGGTCATTTAAACTGCCCTGTTTTAACAGATGGAGAAAATGAGACTCGGAAAGATGGCAAGACTTTCCCCAAAGGACATTAGAGGTGGCTGAGTCAGGACTTGAACTTACATTCTGGTTGTCAAGCCAACGCCTCTCTCCCTCACCACAGCTGAGACCACCAGATGCCTCCGTAGTGCAGGTATCCCAGCTGCGGGCTGAAGCCATAGACCCAAACTGGGTCCCAGTTGGTGGCATTTCTGCTTCCATTACAAAGCTTCATCAAGGCTGGGCACAGTGGCTCATGCCTGTAATCCCTGCACTTTGGGAGGACAAAGCAGGCAGATAAAGAGCACGAGTTTGAGACCAGCCTGGGCAACATGGCTAAACCCTGTGTCTCTTAAAAAAAAAAAAAAAAAAAAAAAAGGCCGGGCGTGGTGGTTCACGCCTGTGATCCAAGCAGTTCGGAGGCCAAGGCGGACAGATTGGGAGTTCAAGACCAGCCTGACCAACATGGTGAAACCCCAACTTAAAAAAAAAAAAAAAATTGGGAGGGTGTGCTGGCCCATGCCTGAGGTTCCAGCTACTTGGGAAGCTGAGGTGGGAAGATTGCTTGAGCCCTGCACGTCAAGGCTGCAGTGAACTGAGATCGCAGTACTGCACTCCAGCCTAAGTGTGGGATTGAGACCCTTATCTCAAAAGCAAAAAGAACAAAGCATCGAAAAACCATCAGGTGTAGCAATAAAACTATCACTGAGGCTGACAGTGCCCCAGGCACTGTAACATGTCCTAAGCATGTTACACGTGTGACTGCACTGAATCCTCCCAACACGAAAGAGGTGCCATTGTACAAGGAAACCAAGGTCAGGGAGGTGATGTCGCTTGCACAGCATTGCACAATAGAAGGATCACACTGGATCCTGTAGGGTCACTCATGGGCTTGTATCTAGTGGTAGGTAAAGCTGTCCTGAGCCCCTTCCAGCTGCCAAGTTGAACCCAAGTGGGGTGACAGGGCCACTGAGGAGTCCACCTGTGACCAGTGAAGACAACCCAGTGGATGGTGCAGCCCCTGTGGCATCTGATCCACGCAACATGCCACAGGGTGCCCACCCAACCCATGTCACTCATTCAGCAAGAATCCTGCCAGAGCCCCCTGTGCGCCAGGCACCTCAGTGGGCACTGGGAATATGGGGGAGACAGGATGAACCAAAATCCCTGTCCTCAGGGAGCCTGCTGGGCACCCAGGAGGGTAGGCACCCAGGCCAAGGAAGGCCATGGCCTGACCTTGGTGTGAATGGCTCACTTTGGCTGCTCTGCTGAGAATGGACTCGCACTTCAAGGGCAGGGCAGGGGAAGCCAGGAGACCACACTGAACTGCCCAGGCAAATCAGGGTGGCTTCCCCCAGGGTGTAGGGTGTAAAGTGTGCTCAGATTCTGCTGGATTTGCCGAAGAGCTGGATGTGAGCAAGGCAGCACACTGGGTGGCCCCAGGCACTGAAGAAAGGACCAGCCCTTGACTGGTGTGGAGGAGGCCGGACCTACCCGGCAGAGCTGGGGCTTGTAGCCAGCATCGGTCTCTGCAGGGCCTTGCCCTAACCACTACTTATCCTGCAGACAACAACGCTGAAGCTGAGCATGAAGGACATGGCCAAGGTCGCACAGATGGCTAGCAGCAGGTCCCAGGCTAACCTTGGTCTCTGGATCCAAACCTCAGGTGCTTTCTGCAGCATGCTGTCCAGAAGCTTCACCCGAGGGATGGGCAGGGTGGGAGATGCTTTATGTCTGTGGTCCCCCTGTGGCCTCGGGCAGTGGGAGCTGCAGTATGGGGGGCATCGTTCAGCCCCCTGCCCCACTCCCACCCACTTCCCTGGATGTACATGGCTTGAGGTCCTCCAGCAGCTCAGGACGCCAGGAGGGTCACTGTGGTCAGGACTTGCCTGGAAAATAACGTCAGCTGAGTGAGGACTCGGGGCCTCCCCTGGGCTGGGCCATTGCCCTCTGTGGCCCAGGCAGGCAGTTCTCTGAGGACAAAACCCCTCTCTAGCTCCTTCCCACTACCAAGGCTGATCTCTGTTAGCGCAGATGCCATACTCTGGCCCTTACTCAGTTTGTTACAATTCACCTAATATTTCTTAGATGCCTGCTCTGTGCCAAGATCGGCCTCCCTGGAACCAAAGCACCCACCTCTGCCCCAAGCCAGAGCCCATCTCAAACTCTCTCAACCTCCCCCTGGCTCTTCATCATCATTGATGTTCTTATAGTTACTATGAATAGAGAAGGTCACCTGACCTCTCTCAGCCTCACTCCTCCATCTATAAAACGGGTATCATTATCTCTGCCCTGCTTATTTCAAGTAAGAATCAGAGACCTAGCTACAGCCTCAGTCCCCGGTCAACACTAAACTTATTTTCCATTAGAAGTCTGTCTTCCCAGCTGGCATACAAGCTCCCTGGAGCAGGGAATGTACACAGCAGGTGCTCAATGAGACCACCCTGCACTGCCCTGGACCTCCACCAACTCCCTCACCATCACGTCCATGCACTCGGACTCTCCAGTTCAAGTCCCAGCTCTGCCACTCCTATCGGTGTGGCCTTGTGCAGGTGAACTACTTTTCTGTACCTCTGTTTTCTCATCGATAGTGAGGGTTGAATAAAATCCACATGAGATGCCTAGCACCCAGTAAGCACTCAATGATAAGTGCTAGCTCTTCTTCTCCCTATTATTATTTCTCAGCCTGGCAGAGAAGAGAAACAGTGAGCCTTTGGGTGGGGGCACAGCAGAAGCAGAGATTTGGAGGTGAGTCCCTGGCAGGGCCTCAGCCTGGGTGGGTACTGTCCTGTCTCAGAGCAACAGGGAACAAAATCTAAACCTCCTGTGGGGAGGGAACACAGGCCAGGAAGCCACGCCTCCTGAAACTCCAGGAGAAGGGGGGCTCGATGCCCCACCCCCACCCCACTGCCAGACACCCTGTGAGTTGCACCCAGCTCCAGAGGCCTGTGCCTTTTAAATTTTTTTTAGACGGGGTCCTGTCTTACTCTGTTGCCCAGGCAGGCCCAGTACATTGGGATGGTCATGACTCACTGCAGCCTCGAACTCCCGGGTTCAAACGATCCTCCCACCTCAGCCTCCTGAGTAGCTGGGACCACAGGCATGTGCCACCTCTTGGCTGATTATTTAAACATTTTTTTTTTTTTTTGTAGAGATGAGGTCTCCCTACGTTGCCAGGCTGGTCTCACTTCCTGGGCTCAAGTGATGCTCCCACGTCGGCCTCCCAGTGTTGGGATTGCAGTTATGAGCCACCGCATCTGGCCAGACCTGGGTCTGTTGGGTAAGTGGTAGAGCATGGGCCAGGTGCTTTCTGGCAGCCAGGTGATCCTGGACGCAGGAGTCCGAGGCCGACGTGGGATGGCAGCAGGCCTCAGGCAATGGCCACGCCCCAGACGGTCTGAGCTGGACAGACTTCCTTCCTTCCCTCCCTCTTCCCTCTTCTTCTGCTATTTTTCTTTGGGCTATGCTTGGAAGGCTGATGGGCTGAGGGAGGGAAGCTGATGAGCCCAAACTCCATGACCCAGCCATGACCTCACATTCAGAACTCAGGTGGAGCCCAGTCGGGGCCTTCTGGCCAGGGAGAAAGGAGGTGCTCCCCGGAGGCCACTGTGATGGGAGCCGGCCAGGCAGGCAGCAGCCTCCCAGGGGCAGACTCACACTGACAGCTGTCACTTGGTGATGGGCAGTTCCTGTGGAGCTCTCCGTGGTCCTGAGCTCGCCTGCGCTGACCAGGGTCCTAGCTCAGCCCCCAAGGTGCCCTTGGCTGGCTGCACCCTGGCCCCTGCCAGCCTCCTCCGTGGTTCAGACGGTTCATATCTTAACAGCCATTTCCCCTGTCTCCCACCTTCTGGCCCCTTCTCTGCCTGCCTCTCAACACCTGATCTCTGGTGTCTTCAGCTGGGGGACTCAACTCCTCCAGAAAAGGCCAACTGTCATGTGTGTCCCGCAGTGGGCAGGCCCAACACCCAGTTAGCACTCAGGGCATCCCTGGAATGTTCGTGAGGGGCATTTTGGAGACTGCCAGGCACACCCTCAGCCTCCACTCCTGGGCAGGAAGTAGCCCATCCATCGTCCCCAGCCCTGGTACACATCAGGGTGGACCTGCACTACCTCTCCAGGAGTTAGTTCATCTGCTTGAAAGGGCTTTGCACTGAAGCCCATCTCCCTGTGCTCCTTCTACCCCAGCCCAGTCCTGCCCCATGCAACCTGAGGGCTCAGCCACCTCCAAAAGGAAGTCAGGAGGCACATCTTTGCAGCAATCCCTGCCATGTGCAGCAGCTCCTGGGACACAGGGTAGGCCAGTGACCGCAATGGCCAGATCTAAACACTGCTTTTGACCTTGGCAAGTCTCTCTGCCTCGTGCCTCAGTTTCTCCCTCCATGATACGCAGGTATAACCATTTCTATCTTGCAGGGTTGTTTTGAGAGTTGAGTGAGTTAATCCCAGAAAAAAGCTAGGGAGCACGCCTAAGCACACAGCAGATACTCAGGACATGCTGGCTCCACTGTTACTGCAAGTCTGGAGGATTTGGTTTGAATCCCAGTGCCATGACTTACTTGCTGTGTGCCCTTTGGCAAGTTATTTAGCCTCTCTGGTCCTAAGTCTTCTCCAATGTAAAAGGAAAATGTCACCCTCTGTTTTGCAGTCCTGTGGGAGACCTGGCTGAGCCATGGTGTCAAAGCATTCTGCATGGGGCCTGGCCATTAGCAGAGGTTCCATAAATGCATGTTTTTCTTTCTTTTCTTCCATTTCGGTTTCCTGCTGGACAACCAAATGCAGATGATACCCTGAATGTACCAGGCCTTGCTCCTGACTGGAGCAAGTTTATTACCTTTAAGAAAGGTAACAAAGACCCCTTTATTAAGGTACAAAGGGAGCTGGGTCAACTAGGGGGCTGCTTAACCCTGACTAGCACCCCCAGCCTGTCGGGCCTTTCTCAGTAACTCACCAGGCATTCAGGACCTAAGGCCAGACTCAGGGGAATCTGGAGCCTAGCTGAGGCTTGCAGACTCCTCTCCTTGGTCCAGAGGCCCGTGAGTAAGAATTTGGTCCAAGCCTTTACTCAGGCCAGTGCCACTGCAAGTGCACAGCTGGCCTCTGAATGTCCACTTCCAACAGCTGCCCATTCCAGTCCCTTTGGGCTGCTAGAAATTCTTTCTTTTGTTGACTTTCATCAGTTTCCCTGGAGCTTCTGCTACTGGTTCCTTCCCTGGGGTAAAGCAGATCAAGTCAGCATCTCAGGGGTCAGAAGACAGTAAGCACATCCCCTGGACTCTGAGAATAAATGCAGCCTGAGGTTTCGGGATCGCACATGGGGAGACGGGCATAGGAGGCGGCTGCAGAACATGACCGATCCTGGAGTCCCGGCGAGACTGGAAAAACAACTGCTGCTGTGCTATGCTCCCCGCTCGTCATCTGACTCGTTCCTGTGACTGACAGCCATCCACAAGGCAAGCCTACACAAAGTGGTCACTCTGCAGTTGACGTCTCATCCCAGCTACTGGTGGACATCGGGGACACAGCTATGTGTGTCTCCGTTTTGCAGATGAGGACATGGAGGCCTCAAGAGGTTAAGCGACTCACTCAGCCACACACAGCGGATGGGAATGAAACTGACGGAAACTGAGACTCCGCACACGTCCTGCAGCTGCTGACAGGTGGACTGCAGATCTGGGGGTTCTTCTTCAGGCCAAAGACAAGTGGCCTGGATGAGGGAGCACCTGGTGGACCACAACACCCAGCCCCGGGGAATTCTGCTTCCCTGGCAGGCTCAGAGGGAAGGAGTGTGCTTCGGGGCCAGGCCTAGCCAAAGACTCCATCTTCCCTGGATGACCAGAGTCAAATCCTTGCAAATCCCATTCACCATGGGGCAGATAGGACAGCGTCTGCTGTGCCAACCCATGGATGAAGAAACTAGGTGGAGGGAGGAGAGACAGAACTACAAGGGGAGCGGTTCTGGATTAGGCAGGCAGGCAGGGTGCAGGGAAGACAGGGTGGCCAGTCCACCAGAATACCCACGAGGGTCTCAGCTCCACAGAGTCAGCCCCACTCTCCGCTGGCTCAGCTCCAGGGTGGAGGCCTTGCCAAAGGCTCAGCCCAACACCCACTCCCAGGAGCCCTTTCCATGGCAACTCCCCCTCCCCCGCCTCCAGCCCCTGTGCAGGCACCACTCTCTCCCCTCCAAACCCATCCCCTTCAGCTGATCCCAGCCCCCTGCAGGCTGCCTGAGGACTTTCCCACAGAGTGGCCGGCAAGTGTCTGGAAAATTTGGTTCCCAAAGCTGGGATCTACCCCTGCTAGGACTCTGCCCACACTGGTCACTGGTCCACCCAGGACATCAGCTTCTCATCCCCAGAGGCCCGTTCCATAATGTTTTCATTTTTTAGAGACAAGACCTCACTATGTTACCCAGGCTGGATATGAACTCCTGGACTCAAGCAATCCTCCCACCTCAGCCTCTCGAGTAGCTGGGACTAGTCTAGCACCACCATACCCAGCTTAATTTCACTTAATTTGAATTTGAATAGCTGCATGCTCTAGTGGCTATTACATTAGGTAGTGCAATTTAGACTGAATGGGGAGGGCAGGAGGCAGGGAGCCAACCAGGTCCACTGTGCCAGCACCCTGGACACTCATGGGGAAAGCCATGGAACTGGAGCAAAACAGCATCCCAGGGTACCCAGCCTGGGAGACGGGCCGTGAAGAAAGGGCCGGGGACAGGGCAGTGGTGAGCTGATGCCAAGGTCCCAGCTGAGAGGGGCTCATAGAGCACTGGGTAACTACAGGAGGGAGGGATGCAGCTCTGGGGGGCAGCCTGACACCGGGGTGCAGGGACATTAGGCAGGTGATTGGCAGAAGGAGACCTCGGGAGGGGAGGTGGGCTAAAGGCAGGCCTCAGGGCCCGATATACAGATGTACAGATGCATCCCATGGACCTGGTCCTGTGGGCACTGAGGACAGCTGTTTCCCAGACAGGTCCCTAGAACTCCCCTCCAGGTGTCCCAGGACCAGAGAGAGATGTGGAGTGGAGAGAGAAAGAAGACAAAGGGCCCCACCCCCCAAAACACAAGATGCTCCCAGCTTTTCAATTTCAGACACTGAGTTCCTTGCAAGATTTTGTTTGAAGGAAAACTTCTATAGTAAAAAAAAGTCTGACAAGGCCTGCTGTGAATCCATCCCTCACTCCACGAGCAGGGAGATGGAGGCCCTGACGAGGGGGTGACTTGGTGGAGGCCGCACCACAAGCAGAACCCAGGTCTCTCTGGCTCCAGAGAAGCAGGAGCGCTGGGCTGGGGCTTTTCCATCTCGGATCTTCAGCCCCCAGTCCAGGCAGGGAAGGGACCATATGGACATCAGGGGGTAGGGGAAGAGGGCGGCTGTCTTCTTGGGGCTAGTGGTGCCTGTGCACCTTTCACGAGGGCCCAAGGGCTCTGGCTGCCTCCTACACACAGGGCCTGGAATGGAGAGGTGTAAATTGCCCCAGGGGAACAGGCCAGGCCAGAAGTGGGCTGCGGCTCCTGCCCCAAGCGTCCAGAGCAAACATTCAGTGAATGTTTGTGATTAGCCAGAGGAATGAGTACTGTTGGAGGCATTTCAGGCACAGGGCTCTTTATCTCTCAGGGATGGGTCCGCCCTCATGAAGAGAGCCCCTCTGAAGGGCCACACATGCTGTCCGCAGAGCCAGGAGGCAGTGGGAACCCGTGGGGGCTGGGCCAGGTGCAGGGAAGGTGCCCCGGGCTGTGAGAGGGTTAAGGGGATATGAAGACTGGAGCGCTACTGGCCTCACTTCATTCCACCCCTGCAGGCACACAGGGCCTCAGACACACAGCTGCAGGTGACAGTAGCAGGGCTTCTCAAAGTTTCAGGGACAAAGTCCAGGCTGCTGCCTTCAGCTTTGCCCAAGGCAAGGGCCCCTCTCACCCCCATCGCCATCAGGAGCCCATGGGCCTGGCATTTTCAGGTCACAGGGCTCTCCAGCTCTGGTAGATGACTAGATCAGCTGCCCAGGAAAGCTGCAGCTGCCCATCCTGCCAACCGCCTGAGCCCCTCTCAGCAGCCTGAAACCATGTGAGCACCCCAGTGGCACACTGCAAGGCCAGGCTGCAATTATGTTTCCCAGAGCCCAAAGTTTCCAGAAGGGCCAAAGGGACCCAGGGCAGCCCTTCCCACCGCTGCCCAATTCCAACAGGAACAGGTCACCCTGGACAGTGCGCCGTGTCGGGGTCTCCTGCAGCTTGAAGAAGGCGCAAGGTCCAAAACGTCAGGAAACCTCCAAGATGAGGTCCAAACTCCAAGAGGCTCCGGAGGCCCTGGCTCCTGCCTGACACCGCAGACCCTACCCTGATCTACCCTGGAGCTGGCACTCTGCATCCATCTGCCCCTTGCCCACACCATGCTGGCCCATCTCCATCCAGGCTGCCCTCCTTGTCCACCCGCCCTCCTCCCCTGAACTCCCATCCACTCACCCCCATTATTTTCCTCTAGCCTTGATCACCCAGAATTTGGAGACAAGCAAGGGAGGGGTCCCATGCCACCTGCACTGCCTCCCTGGGGAGTTTGTTTGCTGCTGTCTACCAGATCCTGGCCTCCAGCTAACCTGGCCTGGCCACAGACCCAGGGATGCCCAAGCCCCGGTGCCCACAGCTTCCCCTTGCCAGCCTATAATCATATAGGGGGCACTATATTCTGAAAAATGTGTCCCCCAATGTTCATGTGTGGAGATTTAATCCCCAGTGTAGTTGTGGTGAGAGGTGTGGACTTGTGGACTTTAAGAGGTAATTAGGCCCTGAGGGCTCTACCCTCATGGAGGGATTTGTGCTGTTACTGTAGGAGTGGGTTAGTTATTGTGTTCCTGATAACATCATGGGCTCAGCCCTGCCCCTCTCCGTGTGTGGATGCTTCTGCCCTTCTGCCATGGGATGATGCAGCATGAGGGCACTCGCCAGATGCCAGCTCCTGGACCCTGGAATTCCCAGGCTCCAGATCCGTGAGATAGTTTTGCTGTCTACAAACTATCTGGTCTCAGGTATTCTATGATAGCAGCACACACAGGATTAAGAGGGAGGAATTGAGAGGATGGCACATGTGAGGCCTCCCCCAGAGCTGCCCTCTGACGGGCTGTGCTCGGTGCCTTAGCTGTTTTCTAACCTCAGGTAGACATCCGCCTCCCACTGCTATTTTACAGAGGAAAAAATCAACGTTCAGAGAGTCAAAGTGACAAGCCCTGGCACTCCCTGTAAGTGACATGCATCTGACCCTACCCTGTGGCCCATACCACCAAGACTCCAGCCTGCATTGCAGCTGCCGGACCCCTGCCTGGGCCCCTCCCAGCCATTGCCACCTCCCTCCCCTCACCTGGCCTGTACCTGCCTCGAGGCACAGTGTCTAGTCCCCTCTGCAGCCACCTGCTCCCAACTCTGCCTGGCTTTCATGGCTGTAAGGCAGCAGTTTCCTTCCTAGAGGCTGAGCCCAGGTGTCAGTTAGGTGACCACGGGGGAGCTGACCTTGTCCCGACAGGTGCCGGCCCCGCCCTCCATCTGGGCCGGTTTCCTGGCTCCACCTCTTCCCAGTTAGGTCGCCTCAACTCTCCAGCCTCAGTCCCCTGCTTTGTAAAACATGTAACCAGGCAGCAGTGAGAGGCAGCCCCACCTTCCCAGAGCCACTCCTAGATGCCAGGTGCTCCAGGAGGTAGGGGCCCTGTGGTTTATGCGTGGAGAGCCTGTCAGGGCCAAGTGCTCAGTAAAATGCATGTCTGTCTCTTGTGAGCCTCGCCTTCTTCCCTCTTGGGGAACTTCGCCCTGACTCCCAGAGGGGCTGCTGAACATTCTCAGTGGGATGAGGACAGGAAACCAAGGAACACAATACATACGGAAGAGCTCAGAAATAAACTCTCTGCACGGCAGGCCCTGAGTCTCTGACAAAGTACCGGGCAGGGACAGGCGGGGGCCAGGGAGCCTGAACCCCCTCGGCCTCCCCTGCAAGGGGCCCTAGCAGTCCACAGCCTTTTGGGAGGAGTCAGGGTCTCCCTGGGGTGGGGGCAGAGGCTGGATTCTGCCCAGAGAAGATGGTCAGACAGCTATTGTACTGCTGGCTCCAAGCCCAGGGGTCCACCCTTAGCAAGGCATTCATTCCCCCACGTGGAGAATGCCCCTCTTGAGGGTGAAGACATAAATCACACCATACCCTGGACGGAGGCTGAGCCCAGAGCTTCAAGCATTCCTGCTGCTGGGGAACTTTGCACACAATGCCCCACCTCCAATGCCTCACCCTCCAGGGACTCCTCCCTCTCCCTAGCCCTTGCCTTCCCTGGGGGGGCTGCCCTCAGTCCAGCCTGCTCAGGAGTTCCCCCACGCTGTCCCCTAAGCCTGGAGAGGAATTTCCTGTTTGCTTGTCTTGCTGGGGTGGTGGCTGACGCACAGAGAACGGCGCAATAGCAGCCAGTGGAAGAATGAGTGAATGAATGTCCTGTCGCTCTGCCCCTATGCCTCGTGTCTCTGTCTGTCAGATGGGGTGGCGCCTGCCTGGGAGGGCTGCTGAGAGGCTCTCGTGGAAAGAATAGAACCGATGACAGGTGATGCTGTGTGTGTGTGTGTGTGTGTGTGTGTGTGTGTGTGTGTGTCAGGGACAAGGGGAATCCCAAGAGTACAGGGGCCTTGCCATCTCTGCAGAGGAAGGCCGGCAGGGACTGATGACTGGAGGGGTGGGGGTTGGAGTGGGGGCCAGGAGGGTGAAGGAAGAAGGAACAGAGAGGAGGTCTGAGTGGGGTGGGGGCTGCTCAAGTCTGTAATTATTAATTGGGCAGATGATTAATTATTAACAGAGCTTCGGGTTAGAGGAAGAAACACAGCTTCTTCTAATTCATCAATAGGTCCACGTTGCCGGCCTCTCCACAAAGGCTTAAGCTCCTGTCATTACGGGACCACTGAGGCCAGCAGGATAAATCCTCAAGACTCCCGTACCTTGGACTTTCGGTTCCCTCCCCACCTCCTAGTCCACTCCGCCTTACAGGCCCAAATAACCCGCCCTGCCCCACCTGAACAAGAGGAGGGAGGGAGGCCAGCTCTGCCCTGCCCTGGCTTCCAAGGTCAGAATGCCCCCACCCCCACCCCCAGGGCTCCTGGGGCCTGCACCTTTGGTCTGAGTTGGGGGTGGCCATCGCCAGATAACAAAGGAGGCGGAGGAAAAGCCAGGCGGGAGGGGGTTGGGCTAAGTGCTTCTGCCTCTGCGAGAGGGCTCTCCTGGACCTTGGGCTGTCCTGGGTGCCCACCCCCAATCTCTCAGGAGTCAGCGAGGGGCGGGGGCTGCTTTGGGGCCACAGTTCTCTAGAGTCTAGCCTCAAAAGGGGGTGGATTTAAATTCTGCCCCTTCCCAACCCCGCTGAGTGATCTTGGGCAGGTCACTGAATACCCTGGGCTTGAGGCCCCTAGCAGCAATGTGAGGCCATCCAACCCCAAGGGGATTAGAATGGATAACATCCAAAGAGCCTTAACACAGGCCAGTCCTCTGAGCTGGGTGCAGCTTCACCATGTGCCCAGGAGAGGCGCAGCAAGGCCTACAGGCACCGTTCCCCCAGATGCTCCCAGGATGGACCTCTCTCTGCCTCCTCTGATGCCCCAGGTCCTCACTGGCTTCCCTCCTGCCTCCGCAGCAGCCAGGGGCACCACCAATTCCCCATTAGGCCACGTCTCTCTACTCAAGCCCTCCTGTGGCTCCACCACACTCAGAATAAAACCCCAAATCCTCTGTGTGCCCCCGGCCCTGCCCATCCGACCATCCGACACCTGCATCTTTGCTAACTTCACTTCCCTTGTCCCCCAGTCTCCAGCCACACTCCCACCTTCCTGTCTCCTACACTCTCCAGGTGTGGCCCCATTCCAGGGTCCTTGCACCAGCTGATTCCTCCGCCTGGAACGCCCTTCCTCAGGTCCCTGCTTGCTCTGATGCCACCAGTCAAGGCCCCTGAGCAGCCGGCTGAAGTGCTGCCCCAGCCCCCAAGGCCTCTCTCCAGGCCGTCCCTCGCAGCACTCATCCCTGCGGAGGCGATCCCGCTTCGTTGTTTATGTCTCCCCTGCCCTCACCCCATTGGCTCGGCCACAGGAGAGCAGGGTCACCACAGGCCTTGGTCACCACTATTCCCCACCCCCCAGGACAAAGCCTGCCCCGGAGCAGGCACTGCACAGACAGCTGCTGGATGATGATGGAACAGTCGAAAGACACAGGAGCCCGGATGAGAAGCGGTGAAAGACTAAGAGGGACAAGTATCCTCTGGTTTGGGGGTGCAGGCCTAGCCTGAGAGTTCCCATGCCTGACACACGAACTCCCCTGCCCAGTGGCCTCAGAGAAAGCCCCTGCCCTGCTGAGATCAGCACTGCCCTGCCCGGCAGCCCCGGCAGTGCCAGCCCCTCCCACCCAGGCTTGCCATCCTCTGGGGACAACATACAAAGGCCCACTTCAGTGCAGAGCCTCAGCTCCATCTCCAGCCTGGCGGGCGCAGCGGGGGGAATGGAGGGGAGGGCATGCCCTACCCTTCCTCATCCTCTGGGGCCTTATCTATCTAGCATTGGGGACTTTGTCCCAGGTGTTGTAGCCCGGGTGGCAGAGGAGGGGTTGTTGGCTAGCAGAGGTCCCCATGCACCAGGTGGCAGGTGGAGGTCCGGTCCAGGAGTCGCAGGCAGTGGGAGTGGGTGGTGCTCCCCGGCACCCACTCGTATGTACAGGGCAGCAGGTGGTGGGCATGCCTGCATACTCAGGCAGCTGGGTGCCAGGTGGAGTGAGGGACAGCGACGTACAGACCTGGCGGGGACAATCCAGGCTGGGCAGCAAGGAGGGCAGTGGGCATGGGCTTTGGGCCACACCAGGCCTGGCTTTCTGGCCTGAGACCCTCTGTGGCAAATGAGGTGTAACTCTCAAATGGTCATCCCAACAATCTGAGCTGGTAACTTGTAACTCAAGCCTGACACCAAGGGACTGACGCTGACAACTTCAGGATTCCCAACGCTCCCCCTTTGGGCCCCTCCCCACTCATCGCCAAGCCTCGCCCATCCCACTGCCCGCACTTCCCAAATCTCCCATCCCCGAGCCCACTGCTCACCAGAATGGCAGCCGCTTCCTCAGTAGGCCCCAACCCAGCCCCCATGAGCCAAGCAAAAGCCACATCTGATGCTGTCCCTCCCAGCTTGGAACTGCTGCCCTCAGGAGAAAGTCCAAGTCTCCCAAGGAGGTACAGAAGTTTCTGTGTAATCTCACCCTCCAATCCCCGTGCCTGTCCCTGGAGGGTTTGGCTGAGCTGCACTCCTTCAGATCTCCCTGACCCCGGCCTGTCCCCCAGAACCCCTCACCCCACACAAGGGCTGTGGTGTCCAACGCCCTTGAGTCCCCAGCCTCAAGCCCCGAGGCCCACACAAAAGAGGTGCTCACCCTCAGTTTGTTGAATGAATAAATGACCACCCCAAATCCACACACCCATACCGTCCAGTCAATGCTGCAGGGCTCTCAGGCCTGCTCTGGGGCTCACAAAAGTGCCCACACAGTTCTAGTACTGCCTGCTTTGCCACCTTGGGCTTGTCACACCCCAGAGAGGCGGCTTAGCTATGTGAATCCTAAGGGCCCCTTCCAATGAGGTGTGGCAGCGGAGGGGAGATGCAGGAACGAGCCCCACCTTCACCGCCAGGAGGAGTTACGGGGAGAGGGAAAGGAAGACTGACTCAGCAGTTAGGACCCTCCCTGCCAGCATCCGAACCGCAGCTCTCGGCCGCGTGGGCACCGCCTCATGCCTGGCGCTGCAGGTGTACTGATGGGCGACGGAGTGAGCTTGAACATGGCTCTGGCACTGTGGGGACCAGGGGAGGTGACAAGGCCACACCTGCCTGCAGCCTGCAGCTCCTGGGCGGGAGGGTGGCAGCACTGCCCTGGGATGTGGAGACCTGAGCCTCACCGTTAGCTTCCTGCTGGGGTGGTCCCGACAGAGCAAGCGCAGAGCTGGCTGGGCTCTGGGCACCCAGGGAGCCTGCCCTCGGCTGGGACACACCCTGTCTCTTCTCCTGTCCCAGTTACTCTCTGTCCACTTCTGCCTGCCCGGGGCATTCTGCCCTGGTCCGTGCCCAGGGACACTAGTCCCAAGCCAGGTCAGTGTCTAGACACTAAGCCACCTGCGGGGCTAACTCTGCTTCCCGGTTTGGATTATTTCTCGGGGGGTGGCGGGTAACAGCGCTGATGTCCCTACAGTGGCAGCCACGTCTTCCTCCCCACAGCATCCGCGTTGAGTAAACACAACCCACGGACTGCGTCCCCTCATTCAACCCGTTCTTGTCCTTTCTGAATTCTGAGGGTGACGATGAAGGTCCCGAGGCGATGGGGTGCCATCTTGTTACTGTTAGGAGGATATTTACGGGCAGTGGTGAGGGCGAGGTGGCAGCCACCCTGCAGCAGGGAAAGGCCATACTCCTCTGTGGCTCTTGTGTTAGGACCTGATCGCCTCCAGCAGGGACACTTTGCAGGCCCCACCCATGGTCAGGGGACACCATGGAGGGCTGCAGGCGTTGGGCTCCCTGCCCAGTACTGTGAGACCATTGCCCATCCCTTCCTACCCATCCACAACCTGACTTTCCCACCTTGGAGCCAGAAACAGGCGTGCAAGCACACAAAGGCACCTCGACTTTGGGGAAAGAGAGAGAATGGAAACAGCAACAAAACCGCCCCCACCACAAGGTGAGAAGGCAGCTCGGGAAGCTGCATGGCCGGGAGCTGGGTCTCAGCAAGGCCACTGACTTCCTGGTGATCCTGAGCTCCCAAATGATGCACACTGTCTCCTCTCATCCTCACAACCCACTTCACAGATGAGGAAACTGAGGCTTGGAGAGGGGACAGTCACCCAGCAGGCTGTGGGGAAGGTCCTCACCCCAACCCGGCTCAGCAGGGCCGCCTGTGTGGCCACTGCTGCTCATCAAGGCTCATGAACTCTCCACCTCCAGCACCTCAGTTTCCCCACTGACCACTGAGGGTGGCGGCCTCCGAGTTCCATGTTCTGGAAGCCCCACATTCTAAGTTTGCTGCTTCAGGTTTCCTCCTCTAAGTTCCAGATTCCAGGTTCTCTGTCTGCATCTGGAGGTTCTACTTCTTTCTTTCTTTTTCTTTTTTGAGACTGAGTCTTGCTCTATTGCCCAGGCCGGAGTGCAGTGGCATGATCTCAGCTCACTGCAACCTCCACCTCCTGGGTTCAAGTAGCTCTCCTACCTCAGCCTCCTGAGTAGCTAGGATTACAGGTGCCTGCCGTCACGCCCAGCTAATTTTTGTATTTTTAGTAGAGATAGAGTTTTGCCATGTTGCCCAGGCTGGTCTCAAACTCCTGACCTCAAGTGATCCGCCCACCTCGGCCTCCCAAAGTGCTGGGATTACAGGTGTGAACCACCACGCCCAGCCTGGAGATGTTACTCCTAGGTGCCGTGGCCTGTAGGCGCTGTGTTCCACCTGCGGGTCCCTGAGCTCTCCTCTCCTAGAAAGCTCTGCATCAGGCTGGGTGCAGCACTCTGGAAGGCTGAGGCGGGCAGATCACCTGAGGTCAGGAGTTCGAGACCAGCCTGGCCAACATGACAAAACCCCATCTCTACTACAAAAATACAAAAATTAGCCGGGCATGGTGGCAGGAGCCTGTAATCCCAGCTACTTGGGAGGCTGAAGCAGGCGAATCACTTGAACTTGGGACATGGAGGATGCAGTCAGCCGAGATTACCACTGCAGTCCAGCCAGGGCAATAGAGCAAGACTCCATCTCAAAAAAAAAAAGAAAAGAAAAGAAAAGAAAAAAGAAAAACAAAGCTCTGCATCACGGGTCCCATGTCCACACATCTCCTCTTTGGGACACCGTATTCCCTTCCTGGTGCCCAGCAGCAGGGCTCCTGCCCACTCCTACCTTCTTAGCCTCATTACCCTTCGGAGCTTGGGAGCAGCGGAACCAAAGAGACGGGGCTACCTGCACTCCCAAAGCGAGAAGGCCTGGGAAGCCCCCAGGGCCACAGAGGGTTTCCCAAACACACCCCAGCCAGGCAGAAATGCTCTTCCCCACCCCGCTCCCATCTCTCCAGGGCTCTGCCCCAACACCTGCCCTTCGCCCTCTGCACCAGCTGTCACTGCAGTGGCCCCACAAGACAGGTGCTTCCCAAAGGCAAAGACTTTAGGTCAGGGCGTGGCACCTGCTCGGTGGACACTCTGTCAGCGCTTGCTGAATGAATTACCCAAGAATGGCCAAGGTACCTGTAAGACTGCACAGCCTAAGAGACGTTCATACTGTGTGCATACACATGTGGCGTGCACAAAACACACGCACGCAAACTGCACACAGTCACACCCTGATGTCAGCAGAGCTGTGCCCTGACACCTAGCTCAGTCACCGGTGCACAATAGGCACTTAGGGAGAAACTGCTGAAACAATGGATGGACGGATGAGTGCTCTGTACTGGGTACAGAGTTAAGAGCTGGGAGGGAACAGAAACTCACCCCACCCAGGATGGAGGCTCAGACGAGATGACAACACTGCCACAAGGCACAACTTGTCCCGTGTGTTGGAGGACAGTGGGAAATGCACTTTGAGGCCGGGGTCAGTAATGACATCGGCCACAGGGATGACCGTGCCCACTGGGCCCTGGCATAGAGGTGAAACAAGCAGCCCTGGCTCCTGCCCTGGGGGCCACTTCTGTCTAGGAGGGGCAGGAGGACTTCCTAAGGAGGGGGTCTCTGGCAGCAGCTGGGCTGGAGAGGGCAGGCTCTCCAGGGGTGCAGGGTGCCGGTACCAGCAAAAGTCAGGAGGTAGGAAGGTAGGGGCCACATGTGGAATATGGCAATTGCCCAAGAGGCTGGAGTATGGGGAACACGGCGGAAGAAAGAGCTGGAGCATGGGGGATGAGGGGGAAGAAAGAGGCTGCACTGGCCCCGGAGGAAGGAGGTCAGAGGTGTTTGGACAAAATTCTCGGAGCATTGCATTCCAGGAGCCCCAGGCCTGGGCTCCCATGACCCGATTTCCAGGAATAAGAGCAACACAGGCCTTCTGCCGCAGGTTTGCCTGCTCTGGGGAATGTGCCTGGTGCTAGGCAAGCCCCACGTGAGACCCCACAGCTGGTCACTGCTCACAGGCGGTGGCCCCAGAATCAGACAAAGTGGGAGCCGGCTGTCTCCGGGGCTCCTTTTCGTCCCTCTCACTGTTAGAATACAACTTCATTTTTCTGGTTCTAAAGGTTTCTCACCCTCTCTAGAACACCAGGAAAGCACAGAGAAAGAAGCAGGGCAGTGTCCCCGCCTCCCGCCATCTCGGCCATGGCTGGCGTCTGGCCAGACCTTCCTTGCAGGCCTTTCTCTTTCCCATGAACCTTTTGCTGGAACCAACATCAACATGGGTTTCCTGCCACCTTCGGGCAGTGCGCATTTTGCTCTACGAGGCTTTTCTTTTTTTTTTTTTTCCTTCAGCAGGTGAGTTGTTACACACTCCTTAGCGGATTCCGACTTCCACAGCCACCGTTCTGCTAGGGTTTTCTTTTGAAACGAAGTTTCACTCTTGTTGCCCATGCTGAGGCACAAAGGCACAACCTTGGCTCACTGCAACCTCTGCCTCCTGGGTTCAAGCGATTCTCCCGCCTCAGCCTCCCTAGTAACTGGGATTATAGGCGCCCTCCACCACACTCAGCTAATTTTTGTATATTTAGTAGAGAAGGGATTTCACCCTGTTGGCCAGGCTGGTCTCGAACTCCTGACGTCAGGTGATCCACTGTCTCAGCCTCCCAAAGTGCTCCTGCTCATCTACACCCACAGCTAACCTTGCTCCTGCTGAGAAATGCTCTGGCCTGGGGACAGGGAAAGAGGGTGGGGTGCAGTCTCATGTGGGCCTGATGTCTCCTCTTCACACCACACAGGGGACCCTCAGCTCTCTGAGGTACTCTGGGCAAGTATCCCAGGGCCCTAGACCTTAAGGCTCCCTCTGCAAAATGGGTGGGTTTGGCTGGCCATGTGTCCTCTCTTGGCTAATACCCTGGGCTCAGCTGCAGCCCTTGGAAGGTTTTCTGACCCTGGGACATGGGCACATGTGAAAAATAGAGCCACACCTTCCAACCCACTGTGGGCATTCAATGAAACCATGTGTGTAACATGCTTTGTTAATTATAGAGCGCCACACAAACTCATCGGGTCCCTCGTCTTCAGGCAGGCCTTGTACCGCAGACACTAGACATGGTCAAACCGCCTCCCTGTCTAGCACTCAATTTCCATACAGTGAAATGAGGATTATTTTGGCACCCTGACCCATGGTTCTTGAGATATGAAAATGAAATCACGCAAGAAAACTCCAGCACCTCTTTCTCGTTCATGCCACAAATATGAGTTAGAAATGTAACATGCACAGTCCTGGGCCATGGTGGGGGAGGTACCTTCTTGATCTTTCACCCGAACCAGCCAGTCGGCGCTGTTTCTGGAAGTGGCCCTCACTGCCACTCTTGCAATCACCGTTCTACAAATATTTAAGAAATATGTATCAGACTAGGTGCGGTGGCTCACACCTGTAATCCCAGCACTTTGGGAGGCCAAGGTGGGCGGATCACTTGAGGTCAGGAGTTCAAGACCAGCCTGGCCAACATGGTGAAACTCCATCTCTACTAAAATACAAAAATTAGCCGGGTGTGGTGGCGCGTGCCTGTAATCCCAACTACTCAGGAGGCTGAGGCAGGAGAATCACTTGAACCCGGGAGGCAGAGACTGCAGTGAGCTGAAATTGTACCACTGCACTCCAGCCTGGGTGACAGACTGAGACTCTGTCTCAAAAAAAAAAAAAAAGAAAAGAAAAGAAATATGTATCAAATGCCTTCTACGTGTCAGGCACAGAGCCAGGCCCTAGTGCATGCCTGGTGCCAGCCTGGGAGCCCAACCCATCCCAGTCACCTGCAGCTCTTCCTGTGCCCTCTCCCGAGGCAGCCACCATCACTCACCCACCATGATTCACCCCAAGCAGGTGCCAGGCCCCAGGTAGCAAGAGGAGGATGCACAAGAGATTCGCCCAGTGCCTTAGGCAAGCTCTGGGCATCACACCTCATCTGGGACTTGCTTCCAGGAAGAGGCCGAAGCAGCAAGTGTTAGGATGAAAGCATTGTGGGGGCAGTGGGGCAGCGGTGAGCGTGGTGTATGAAGAGCTGGGAGGGCAGAGGCTACGAACACAGGCAGGAGCTGGGTCACAGGATCTGGGTCACAAGGGTTGGGGATCTTGAAATCTAGTAGCCACTACAGATGCCATGGGGCTGGGAAATGGTTCTTGGAGTGCATAGGCCTCTGCATCCCCAGGTCAGGGTTTATTTATTTATTTATTTTTTTTTTTTGAGATAGGGTCTTGCCCTGTCGCTCAGGCTGGAGTGCAGTGGCACAATCTCAGCTCACTGCAGCCTTGACCTCCCAGGCTCAAGTGATCTTCCCCCTCAACCTTCCAAGTAGCTGAGGCTACAGGCGTGTGCTACCACACCTGGCTAATTTTAAAAATTTTCTGTAGAGACAGGGTCCCACTTTGTTGCCCAGGCTGGTCTCAAACTCCTGGACTCAATGAATTCTCCTACCTCGGCCTCTCAAAGTATTGGGATTACTTTGGGAGTCCAAGCCAGCGTTTTTTAAACTGTGGGTTTCCAGCCTTCCCGTGGCGAGAGGCTGACTCAGCAGGGCTGGCTAGGGCCTGGGAAACAGGTACTTTACTCAGGCCGCCCAGGTGACACTCAGCAGGCCTTCCAGAGACAGGGCCCAGGACAGTGGCGGGAGGAGGGCCTTGAAGAGGAGGCCTGGAACCCAAGAGACTAAGTGGTGGCTGTCTCCGGGCTCTAAGCCTCAGAGAGCAGGCCCTGCTGGGAGCCCACGGGAGAGAAGGAGCAGGTCTGGGTGACCGAGGGAACCTGCTCTGTGAGGGTCCGACAGGCTGGACACAATCCCAGCCCTTCCACTTCCCGGCTGTGGGCCCCTGACTCTGGGCACAGTCAAAATGCCAAACAGGGATGATAATAGTGCTTGCCTCTCAGAAAGCTACGAGACATCTCTAGGAAACATCTGGGAGAATGCATACAAAGTGGTTGGTTGGCCCTGGGCCCAGCACATAGTAAGTGCTCGATAAAGAGCAGCAAATTATAATGACCAGGAGGCCAAGGTGGGGAGGACAACCGTGGGAGCCATCCATCACGAGGCCCGACAGCCAGAGTCTCAGTACCTACTGGGGCCGGCCTCCCTTGCTCAGAACCCTGTCTCTCTGGGCTGTTCCTTCTGGGAAGTTTCTGGCCTGCCCAGAGGGGGCAGCTGGAGGGCAGGCTCTGAGGAGGTCCCAGCGTCTGCACAGGTTCTGTCTCCCTAGCCTGGCCCTCACGCACCCCTCCCAAGGGATTCCCACTTCGGTAAGAACCAAAGTTTCGAGCAAAATAAGCTTCATAAAGTAAGTTCATAAAACAATAGGGTAATTAGGTATGTGAATGATTTCCATTGTTTCAATTTTGTTTTTATAGAAAAGATGAAAATAAGTGAGTCAAAAGGGGAAATTCCACTTCAGGCAGCACAAGGAGAAGTACGTGAAGACTCCGTTAACTTCCTAACTTATGGGCAAGGCCTTGGGTCCCTTTGTCAGCTCCATGCTGGACTGTGAGAGGGGGTTCCCGGCCTGCTTCCGCCTGTGGGCAGCTCCGCCCCTTCCCGAAGCCTCACTGTCCCCTTCCTGGTGGTGGGGACAGTAGCCCCTCCCAAGCAGGTCCCTGTACCCTTCCTCTGTAGTGTGAGGCTGCCCTCTGGAGGGTCAGTCCCTTCCATCAGGGATGAAGGAGGAGGAGTAATGAGCAGGACAGCCAGGCTGCTCACCTGGGCTGAGATTCATTCATTCATTCATTCATCTGCACATTTAACTGAGGGCCTCCTCAGTACCTGTGTCGCTGAAAGTCTATCAGGAACACCTAACAAACACGCCAATGAGTCTATCAGGAACACCTAACAAACACGCCAATGACACAGGCAGGGTGCTCTGGGAGCTGATAGCAAGGACACCAGGAAGCAGGTGGGCTTCGCCAAGCTAGCGACACTGCAGCTAAGATGTAAAGAGTGGGTCAGAGCCGGGCGCGGTGGCTCACGCCTGTAATCCCAGCACTTTGGGAGGCCGAGGCGGGTGGATCACGAGGTCAAGAGATCGAGACCATCCTGGTCAACATGGTGAAACCCCGTCTCTACTAAAAATACAAAAATTAGCTGGGCATGGTGGCACGTGCCTGTAGTCCCAGCTACTCGGGAGGCTGAGGCAGGAGAATTG